>JAWQUT010000059.1:499895-512942 GCA_033807755.1 Ellobium chinense
GTGCTACCAAACTACGGTACGCCACTGCCCATTCTATGGGCACATCAGCTGTGACATTAGAATTACAGCACGGGACATAAGCTCTGAGTCAGTGTATAGACTTCAATGTAACATGTTTTACTGTTACGCGCAGTGTTAACATTTTATTGTGTTATTTTCTCTATATTGATATTGCTACGATTCCCAAGTAAGCGATCTCACTTAATGAGAGATTTTGCATTTATCTGAAACAGAGTCTTTCTCCTTTATATTGAACCGACATTGGTATTGAACTATAAACACACTGACTGTTGGCAAAGAGAATCAATTTACAACTTGTATAGCCTAGAAAAGGAAACAGTTTATTTTATGTTTTTTTTTTGTAAAGCATATCTAGCATAAAAATATAATATTTCAGTTAAGACAAGGGAGAAAGATACTTCATCGAAGTTTCAATATTTATGTTGATATGTTTTTGAGAAAATCGTAAAAACAAGAGCAAACAAACATACGAACAAACAAACAAGCAAATAAACAAGCAAGCAAACCTATTCCGCTTAATTAGTTTCTTTATCACGTTCAGCGGAAAGGGAAAACATCCGGATCAGATGAAACGCAGTTCATTTTTTCATGTCTACAGGACTCACGATCTCGTCAAAAGCCATGAAATTTATCACTTTGTTGATGTTGTTGTTTTGGCGTATCTTTTGATGTTTATGGAGAAAAAATCCAGTGACGGATTATGCATGTGGCAATTGCCTCAGGGGAATCTCGTCAGTTTTAAGGCCCCAAGATTTGCAGCAGCGCCTCCCGAAGACCTATGGGCTCCTGTCATTCTCTTGTCATTGAGGGGGTGTGGATTCCTGGCATTTGTTGTTCTCTGGGCTCTACATAGTGTTAATGGGACTCTGAGTATTGCTTTTAACTTGTCTAGGGATTAGAGTAGGTCTATTTAATTCTTCACTACCCCATAGGATCCGCTGGATTTATTTCTGTTGATGATCCTGTTCCCCCAACACACACACACACACACACACACACACACACACACACACACACACACACACACACACACACACACACACACACGCATACATACACACAACATATAATATACAAGATTAACTCCGCATTTTACAAATGGGCAGGCAGGCAACGCACCAGCCGCGAAAGAATATCTAGCGCACCGAAAGGCATCATAGACGAATGCATTAAACTCCGTGAAAAAGTTGGACCACTGCGGGCGATCGGACCACCCTACCCAAAATTAATTAAAAGTCGGAAATAAAAGAGACGTGGAGTTTTGCCGATTTTACCCGGTTAAAACACAGGCACAAACGTCCTCCACTCGTCCTCAAAATGTGGTTCTTCCACGATCCACAGCAAAGGAGGAGTGGAGAAAGGCAATCTCCTGATCCACAATACGGACCGGCTTTGCTGACGGTTGGCGAATCGGGCGGATTGAATAGATCTATCGGAGATTGTATTTCGTTGCTATACACATTCTCATTTTTTTTTTAAAAGGTAAAAAAAAAATAAAAAGGACTGAAGTGTATAGTTACCTTTTGTGTATTATTCTACGAATTTAGGTGAAAACCGCATGTCTTTACGTTACGTAGTTCTCAAGAAATCTGTGATACAAATTTGGCAGAAGCGTTTTATTATATATATACACACACATACACAGGCACATATACATACCTGCATACACAAACACATTATACTCATACACACACGCCATCCCCAAGCGAAATTTCGTTTCGTTTCTTGGCCAAGATTACCAATGGCCGTAGAAGGACCGGAAATTTTGTAAAATATTATTTTCTTTAAAGTCTGTGGCAGTTGTAGTTTGTCCGGAAAAGTGACATATGTATTTCCAAAATGCCAGATATATAACAGATTTTATTATACAGGTCCCTTTTTCGTATGGGCAAAGTGATACTTTCAGGTGTAACCTTCTAAGAAGGGGTATCCAAATTGATACCTTCAGGTAACACAATCTTGGAAAAAAGGTATCCAAATTCCTACTGTATAGGGCCCCAAAGAGCCTCAAGGGACCTCAGTGGACCGCAGAGGATCTCCAAATATTACATAGCTTCGGACCTCACAAAATAAGGCCATGCCCGCGTGAGGGCAAGAAATTCTTATCTTACTGAATTTCTTCTGATGTGTCCACTCCATTAGGTAGCCATGTGAGGAAATCTGATATGGACTCCAGATGGGGATAATGTTGTATTCATGATGATGATGGAGTCAAAGGCCATGAAATTTATTATTTAGTTGTTCATGTTGTTGTTGCTTGAAAGTCATCTTGAAGTTTTAAGGAGTGAGAGGATCCAGCCTCGGATTATACTCATGGCAATTGCCTCAGGGACTACTTCAATTTTAAAGCCCCAAGATATGCAACAGCACCTCCCAAAGACCTATGGGCTCCTGTCATTTTCTTGTCATTGAGGGGGTGTGGATTCCTGGCATTTGTTGTCCCCTGTGCCCTGCACAGTGTTAATGGCGTTTTGGGTATTGCATTGAACTTGACTGGTGATTAGAGTTGGTTTTTTTACTTTCTTCTACACAAACACACATACATATACACACAATTGCACACACACATACACACAAACACACATATACACACACAACTTTGTGTTGGGGCGAGCTTTAGCAGGTTACCCTTTCGTAGATGAGTGAGTTATCGGTGTCTCTTTCCTTTGTTGTCCAGTCGGAGGACGGTCCCACACCTTGCTTTCAGTAGACCACTCTCAGTTATTATGCAGGCAGGGTCATCCGGGCATCACAAGCCACAATTCCAACAATCCTTACTTCTCCTTTCTACTTTTCCATTGTCAGAAGAATATGACTGACTGATATGATCTGTTACATTAGCTTGTACTTTCGATGTAGCTCTTACTTTCGGAAGCGATTTGATGACACAATCTTACTACTATATACTTTTACATTTTGTCTAAATCGGAAGTGAACTTTGTACGAGTTGACTGATTAAGAATGGTCTATGCTATTTTTCCTTTGCTACTTGTGGAGCTCTTGGTTACGAGGACTCACGAATTTTTTTTTTTAATAACATGGGGGTACACAGATAATTGAGTTTCTTGGTTGAAAAGAGTGGTATGTCTCGACTGAAATTCCATCAGGTTACAGACGCCTAATCCGATTTAATTCTCGGAGCCAATAAATTGTTTTCTCTACGATCACTTACAAAAAATTTCACAATCTCTCAGTCTTCGTTAAAAGTTTGCAGCATTTTATGACCTTATTAAAAATGAATGATGTTTGAAATATAGGCCTTTCATTTCATTCTCCAACTACGAGCCGATACATCGAAAGGCGTAAACAAGCTATAAACTAATTTTCTTCATATGTGATCCTGTAGAAGTCCACACCAAAACCGAAGTAATAATCCAAACTTCAGGTTTAATTTATAAATTCATGAGAGAATGTAAAATAATTTGTAAGCAGGTTTACAACTCTAGGGCCCATTCTGCTTTAGCTATTCTAAGAACAGAGTCTTCATAGTCTTGCTAAGGCATATATGATAACACCCTGTATTCATCCATTAGGAGTAATGATGTAACCATCACTGAGAGACTCTGACTCATTTGCAATAAGAGGGTGTAATACGACAGGGAGCGCTTGCGTCCGTGGGGTTTTTCGACGATTGTCGGTACCGAAAAGTTATATGAATTATTAGTTCTCTCAGTTAAGACATAGTCTACAACTTACCTGGAAAATTCATTACCTACTTTATTTCCTTCATTATATTCTGTAAGACATGTATACCAAAACCAACACAAATGTGTTTGGTGTTCCTATGGACATGCCATGCTGGGCTGAAGGGCTGATACAGAAAATTTCAGCAACGACGTAGCGCCTTGTCCTTTGGGAAGGTGAAGACACTAGCGGTAAGTCAATGACACACTTGGATATACTATACTTAATATGATGAAGACCATCCCTGCAGTTGTAGATCTACTTTTTCGATGTAGACCACCAATTTCAAAGAAGTGTGGTACACATTCAAGTTCCAATTTCCATTCGATGCACCACTTTTGCACTTTGTAGTATGACCTTCCGTTTTCAATCCGGAAATGCAGGCAAAATACGCAAGAAAATTTGAACTGTATGAAAAGACCGGAAGTCACGGATTCTGGCAAAAGAAAATCGCAAACGTGTAATCGATGCTCTACTCGACAAGTTAACTTGTAAAACTAAGATCGCATTGGGTTTGAAAACAGCAACAGCCATGAATCAATGAACGTCACAGAATCAAAGTCTTAATCAGTATCCACATTAGACCTCTAAGTTTCTATGTATATAATAAAGATGGATTTGGGATGCTCCCTTTCTCTACTCCTCCTTGGTGAGGATCGTGGATGGACCAGACTTTCATGATGAGCTGAGGATGTTCCTGCCTGTGTTTAAGTCGGGTAAAATCAGCAAAATAGCACTTCACTTATTTTTGGGACTTTTCATTATTTCGAGATTTTGTTACTCTTGTAGCCAGCCGAGGTCAAATATTTTCTTGGAGTCGGAGGTGGTCGTTTATAGTGTGTTTCGATGCGTTAGGTATTTCACTGTATGTTATATTTGGCAACTTGAAAACACATGTGTCACTTTTCCGGGCGAACTACCATAGTAGCAGACTTCAAACTTAGTGGAAGGGTACAGAAAGGTACATCATGATGGCCTTCGAATTTTGCTATTTGGAATCTCTGAAGTAAGTTTAAAAAATAAAGTACAAAAATTTTCTGTCTGTCTGTCTGTCTGTCTGTCTGTCTGTCTGTCTGTCTGTCTGTCTGTCTGTCACACACACACAATGTTACACAAATGAAATCCATAATAAAATCACTATTAGTCGTCGCGAGCGAAGCAACACCCTTGTTCCCCCCAGCTGAAAAGTCAGGTACTAATTTACACCTGCCTGCAGTAAGGAAAGGAGTTAAGTATCTTTCCCAAGGACATTTCTGCGCAACTGCCCGAATCGGGAGTCGAACCTACAGACCTTGTTATTCTTCAGGTTGTGAAAACGACCAACAAACCACACAGTCACGCTGCCTTCTAGCATGCCTCTTTTTCCCTTCACTTTTTGTCACTATTTTATAGTTTCTCTTCACTTCTATTTAAGCTCCATCCATACGCTTGTCTTAAACCCTCCCTTTCCCCTCACACGATTTTCACACATTGCCACCAACAGCCCTCACCCCACCATACACACACATACACACCCGTATGCCACTCCGAGAGTTTACGTATCTGACTGATGACCCCTAAACCAGTTTTGATGAAAACAATTCTTAAATATTCTTGCCTTAAATCTTGAGTTCCAGAAGGGCAGATTCACATAATGAAAGGGGCGTAAGAAAAACCGGCACTCCTACAGTGATTTTAAGAGGCAACTGGGGTTCAATGTGGAGCACGGCCCCCTCCCCCAGGCCCCTCTTTACCTGCGCTATTGCCACATTTTCAAGGTAACATACTAGCAATTACTGTAAATGTGTTTTTTGTGAGAGGATCCAATATTCGTGAATTTCGCGAGCAGAGCTTGTATAGATTATTTTTCGCGAAAAAATAAGTTCCGTTCAAATGTTTCGTGAAGGCAGTAAACAGTATGCAGCTGATTCGAGTGTATGCAACCTTCGCACATAGAAAGTATGCCAGCTTTTCGGGTGTTTTAATTTGTGACCTTGTCTTTGGTATAGAGCTGGCCTTAAGAAGGATGAACCATTATCATTTAGCTAAATTTGCTCTATAGATAGCAGATTAAACAATTTTACAGCATTCTAAGTTGTACAGAGTTCATTGCTATTCTCAAAGAAAATTTTATGAGGAATTCAGTAACTCCATCAATACTGAGAGACAATGTTGTCGTCAGGTAACTCAGAGCAAGCATTCAGAAAATTTTGAAGACTTGAATAATTGAAAATGTTAGGGGGAAGGGGATTTTTTTTTTTTTGGGGGGGGGGGGGGGGANTTTTTTTTTTTTGGGGGGGGGAGGGGATATTAAACCATAACTGCCTAATCTACCTTAGTAGGGTGGTTCTGGAAAAGGTAGTCTAGTCCAACTTGTCATTGAATTGAGTGGAAACTGGACCTTAGTTGGAGAGGGGTGGGGTGTAGGAGCTGAATGAAATACATGAGAAAAGGTTAAGGAAACTAGGCACATCCATCAGTTTCATGGGAATTTATTTTTTCTCTCGGGAGGGGGTGTTGGGAGGGAGGAGGGGTAAAGAATAGATTGAACACTGTAGATCTAGACATGACATACTCATTCTGCATTGTCTTGTTGATTATGGTGAGGAAGCGAGACTTAGGCTGAGGTGGGCTAGGCTAGAAGCAAGTTAGAAATGCAGAACATATTTCTGCAAGCTTAGATTCAACCCAAACATTTGATACCAGTAATTTGATAGGGTATAAATCATAACAGAGTAAGCAGAGGGGGCTGTGCCTATCGTCCTGTACCCAAAGTAGCTAAAAACTAGTCGTCTAGTAATTTACCTATCAAAAAAGCTGCATATGGTGCAGTTTTTAGAAAAATTTGTGTCTTCCATCTGATGACAGCCTGAGAATATTTAATGCATGGGTTTTATGCCTTTAAACCTGTGAGAGACAGTCCAAGACATCAAATTCAGGTTACAGAGGCCTAATCCGATTTCCCTCTTTGAGTCAATAAAGTGTTTTCTCTACTGTCACTTATAAGAAATTCCTCAATCTTTAAGTCTTCTTTAATTGTTTGCAGAATTTAATGATGTTTAAAATAAAGGTCTTTCATTTCGTTTTCGAGCTACGAACCGATACATCGAAAGGTGTAAACAAGCTAACCAGTTTCCTTAACGACAAGTGCTCCACACAGACGACCACACTGAAACCGAAATGAATGACCCAAACTTCAGATTTAGTTTACAAAATCAGGAAAGAATGTAAAATAATTCGCAGGTAGGTTTAAAAATCTAGGACCCATTCTCCCCATTCTCCATTTACTGTCTTCCTAACGCATATGATAACAACATATTATTTTCATCCAATTAGAAGTCTGTAACCTAGATCTAGCGCACGAAAATTCACAAGATGAAGGAAAAAGAAGTCCTGGTACGTCATACTGGATTACTTTCGATTTCTGGGCTTTTACGTATTAGAGAAATCATTATGCGGGGCAGGCGAAATTGAGATCCTCGAATAAAGCCATTTACGACTTTTCGTGAAAAGTAGATCCTCCTGGAACAAAAAAGACCACTTAAATAATAAAATAATTTTACGTAATGAAGGTGCTAAATTACATCTTTTAAAAAGAAAGCCAGAATCCACCATCCACCTCTAGTTTGCCCTCTCTCCGTCCGTCTCTCCTCTCTTTCTCCCACCCTCTCTCACCCTTCGACTGGCTGGCGCGCAGGTATACGTATGAATAGCTGTGGACATCCCACGACGCTTGAGCACGGCAAGCGTGCGTGTCACACTCTCGCACGGTAAGTGCGCCATTTTTACGGATATCTTTCTTTTCTACTGTTTCTGAATCGCCGGCGACAGTGACGATGGTCATCCCGCCGGGTGACCGAATCAAAATAGTGAGAGATGGAAGACACGGAGGTGTGATCTCCCCTATTTAAAGCGCATGATACCTCTTAGACTTTCAGCTTGCCCGGGAACGCGTTAAAGTTAAGATGTCAAGAAGCTTAAGAAGTAGACTTGAAGAAGACAAGCTAGCCAAGAAGCTTTTACAGCAATAAGGTTTGCGCTTTTTGATACATGTATTACCTTTAAGGAATAGAATTTTGCCGATTTGTCTAAACTACTACCCAGCCATTGTTGTACATTAGTCAGTCTATTAGCTTGACTATCCTACCACTTACACGAATATTGGGATAACAAAGATGCGAAGCACTAAACAAAGATTAAATGTACTTGTTTTAATTTCTTTTGTACCATCGGCAGGATTATAATATGGAGGGATGGTCCCAACCCAAAAATTTTAACTTATCTTTGCAAAACGGCTTCACTCCAAGAATTTAACTTATCATTGCAAAACAACTTTACCCGAAAGACATTTCATGGTTACAATTGAGAAATTACTGCATAATCATAATAAGGTTATGAAATGCTACATAATCCTGCAAAATGAATAGGGCCAAGAAATCAGTATCCTTATATGCCACCCTTGATGAGGAGCGTACTTTTCAAGCGTACAATGACATTTAAGTTTAAGTTCGTATTCGATGTCGCTCTGCTTACATCGTAGAATATAAGCCTCTGGTGTGCCCAGTGCGGATTTAACCCTTTCCTCGAAATTGCGTCCGTCATGTGACGACCTATATTCATTCTGTTTTCTCTTGGTAGTCGGGTGCCAGGGTTTAATTTCATCAGAAGTGAAGATGGGCTTATTGTGTCACACTCGGCGGCTTCGTTTAATGTCACTGTAAGACGTTCATTCATAACTTACATGTCGCAGGAGCTTTGTATCGCTATTCTGCCATTGTTGTGGGTTGTGAGACAGTTAATTGTCAGGCTGAATGGTGTACAACCTTGAAGTCGAATCAAATCGGCAAAATACTATGGTTTGGGTTTGTTGTTGTTTTTTTTTTCCATCTTGTTATTACCTCCAATAATTACGATCAAGCACTGCCGTCAGTTTTAATGCCTCTGTTGGCTTTCACATCCGATGCATTTCGATTTGTGCGGGTTCTGTTTGTAGTATAGACAATTAGTTATGCATTGGTAGCAAAGGGTTTGTTTCTTTTTAATTTTCATTTTCAGTATAGCTCGCTTCCCAAGGACGTAATCATTGACTCTCCTATCGTATGTTGTTTCTTATCTTTAACTTTTTAATAGTAATATTTAAGAAAGATTGTCATTTCTGGTCGTTAAAGGAGAAGCTGGAGGGGGTGGGGTGGGTTGGGAGTGGGGAAGGGATACTTTTTTTTTGTAGTTATCATGGCCTCTTTTTACTTTCTGGAGGATATGACGTAGTGAAAATAGTAATTTCGAAAGTGCTTGTTTTCTTTTCAAAGGGAACCACTTAATTTCTGTTTTTCACAAAATTGCGTGTACTTATAACCAGTTAGTCGTTGGAGTTAAAAGACCTAAAACTAATAAATGACTATTTCAACCAAAGGTTTTGTTTGTGACACAGGTAGTTATTCCTACCCACCGAGTAGAGTTTCGTATGTGCATACAAGCTCATCTATCACGTAATTTAAAAAAAATATATCTTTTAGAATGAACAATGACTTAAACACAATATGTTGCAGAGAAAACTATGAGCAAGTGTAATTTTTTTTCTGTATGTAAATCGGCGAATGGAAAAGAAGTTGGAATGGGGAGGAAGGGGGGGGGGGTAAGGACGATGGAAAAGGATGTTACAGTGGAACCGATTGATTTACTACGGCTTCGCATATTTGTGGAATGACAGTAGAGACCCATGTAATGTATGACCATTCATTTACCCATATGAAAGGCATGCTATGCTGTACGCAGCCTGCTGCTTGTCGCAAATTCGCGGAGACGGCCGTTAACCGTTTTCTGGGTCGGATATCTCCATTGGGAAAGGCAGACGTATTTGGATAAAAGTTTCAGTGGCGTAGCCAAAGGTGGTACTTATTTGGTTGGGGAGTGAAGCTGATACAAATCGGGCTCCAGAGCTTGTTGACGAGGGGCGGGAGGAAGAGGAGCATCAGTACTTTTAGAATAATGCGTCTGAGACTGGTTGTAGGGGGCACCCGGTGTGCACTAATTATCCCCTCCTCTCCTAAGGCTCCTCCATCTACGCTGCTGAATTTTTTAATGCCTTTCCCCGCCGCGGGGAAGGTAATAGGAAGGTATTTGCCTAAAATGCAAAGCATTCTTGCAATGCACCTCTTGGTATTTCGTCTAGTGACGGTAGATAAGACAGTAAGGTCATCAGTGTTAACAATGTCTTTGAGTCAGAAAACCGTGGAGCAGCACCGGGGACATATGGTCATGAAAAGGTTAGTCAGACGGATTTATTGTTATGAAATTATTATTTTTGAGACTTTCAAGGTAAGATTCTGTGAAACTGCTATTTTAAACAGCGTTTTTATCTGAGCGTTTATGGTATGTTTTAGGGACATGCATCTTAATGAGAGGGTAAATGCAGGTGGTGAAATGTGGTTTCTGTAAAGTGCAAAGGTTAATAGCTGAACTGCGATTATGGGACATCTGTACTGAAAGCGTAAGTCTAGAAAACCAGGAAAGCATTTATAGACTGGAATCGCTCCAGTGATAAGTAAATTGTGATATACATGGTACTTGTTACGGTGCATTAATACACTGACTGCAGCGGACGTTGCTGTAGCAGTTGAGACTGCGTCGATGGTAGAGTTATGTTCTTGAAGAAGGCAATGGCAGTCGTAATGGCAGAGGAAATGATGACAGCGGTGTTGGCGGCAGTAATACTTATAAAGCAGTGGAATTGATAGTAGAAGTAAGGGCAGCAGGAGGAGTGAAATAAGTAGTTAAAAACGTTAGGAAGGGTGGTTGTAGCGGCAAAATAGTGATAAATATAAATGTAGGGGGTAGAAGTGGAAAGGAGCAGGCTATCATTAAGACTGGGAGAAGACGGGAAACAGTACTACATGTGCCGTAGAAGTGGTTTTGTTTTTTTGTGATGATTCAATTTTTACGAATTTCGCGGCAATTTTTTCTGCGAAAAAAAAGGTACTGTTCAGAAATCTTCAAGAGTTTAGTACTCGTAAAAATAATTATATAGGAGGTAGTTACCCTCAACAACAACGCAAATCTTGGTATTTCTAGTTGCAATCTCTTGTAATTTGGACATTATCAACTACGATATGTTTCTATATCAAAACGAAGATGAATTTCCAAATATGTGTTGTTGGCAGTCCTGTAAAGTCACATAGATTTACTCACAGCCTTATGTTGAGTTCGCGAAAAACCATTTCCTACTTTTCACCAACATTTTTCCCGCGAAAGGAGAAAAAAAAACACTTCTACGGTAGCAACAGTCGAAATAGCAATTAAAGTCGTAACAGTACTAGCAGTACTAGCAATGATCGCTGTACAAGACATTATGGCAATATAGTAGTAATATTTGTAGAAGTGGTAGTAGAAGTGATCGTTATCGTAGTAGTTCGTAGTGATAGTGATAGCGGCAGTAGTTGTAGAAGAAATAGCAGCAACAGCAGCAGTGGTAATAGTAACATGACAATAGAAGTAGTAGTAGTAGTAGTAGTAGTAGTAGTAGTAGTAGTAGTAGTAGTAGTAGTAGTGGTGGTGGTAGCTGTAGAAGTTAAAGTAGTAGCTGCGCCAGCAGTGGAAGTGGTGATAGTAAAACAGTAGAGATAGAAATACAACAGTAGAAGAGGAAGTAGTAGTGGTGGTAGATCTGATGGTAGTAGTAATAGTTGTTTAGTAGCAGCATTAACATCACTCTTTAAGGTGTCGCTAAGGTGCAGTAGTGGTAATTATTAAACACATGAAACTGTTGCCGTGAAAGAGATAGTGGTATGTAGTAATAGTAAGAAGAACACATGCATGCTCAGACCTCCACCAGTTCTGCCACGCGTGTGATATATTATGACATCCCAAGCGGCAAAGCATTTCATTCATAAAACGACGCGCCGTGAGAGCACTAGGGATAAATTAACGAGGACATCAAGAAACCCAAACAAAGCCAAACAAAATCCCGACATTCTTACGGATGGGATAACAGGTAATTTTGCGATGAGACGCTGACGTATGGCGCGGTCGTAATTCATTTTCAGGTGAGGTTTTCTTATAACATATTATGTAGGCGGCAGAAACATGGGCAAATCCACTGGGTGCGTGAGGAATCTGCTTTCTGTAGCAAAATTTTGTTTGGTATGCCTCTGTAAGGAAATCGAACGCTGCATTTAACGAAGTCGGACTGGGAGAGGGCATTGGATAGCGCTAAAAATATTTTGGGTAGGTTATTTCTTTCTACTTCCCCCTTTCCTAAAATATAATACTAATAATCTATATTATAAGACGGGACCGCGGGCGAAGCACTCTATTTCCGAACCATAAAATTCAGTCGAAACCATCAACCTGCATGAAATTCCATAGAGGAGGTTTAGCGTCTGTGTCTGCTCTCCGAAGTTGTAAGATTCAACTAATAATACATGGGCAAATTTGTGCCGCTTCCCCTATTCCATCCTTTTCAAAGATGAGATTACAATTTCTAATTCTGTCTACTTTCATCAATTATAACGCCAAGGGATGCAATGTAAGACCATCAAACATCGAATCATTTTTGCTAGAAATGACAATAATATTGAAATACATGCAGTGAAGATCAAACACCAGACCTGGGTCCATAAGCTGAGTAAAAAGGAAGATTTTCACTAGAAG
Organism: Ellobium chinense; assembly: GCA_033807755.1. Taxonomy (NCBI): domain Eukaryota; kingdom Metazoa; phylum Mollusca; class Gastropoda; order Ellobiida; family Ellobiidae; genus Ellobium; species Ellobium chinense. Next base: position 512,229 of record JAWQUT010000059.1, read on the forward strand.
ATCCCATTCTGAATTTGCTCTGTATCAAACAGCAAATGATGACGTGGCTCACCGGTCAAAGAGTGCAGGGGGAGCGTTCCCACTATGCATTCCTAGCAAAACAGGCCCAGAGGCATGGGGTACTCACCATAAAACTGGGGAGTTCTGGAATTGGGGACTATTTTAGGCCTAGGAGTGACGACTTCGTCTGGCTGCCTTCATAGATTTGGAGATGAGAAAATTCTCTATTAATTTGTCTATTCCTGGCATCCATCAGTTTGCCAACAACTTTTGCTACTATAGGGTGACGGCATCGTCTGAGCCAGTGTTAATAGCTTTATGAGCTTTGTGTGTGTGTGTGTATGTGTGTGTGTGTGTGTGTGTGTGTGTGTGTGTGTGTGTGTGTGTGTGTGTGTGCTGCAAATCACGCAAACTTCCAGACCTACAAAAGCCGTCACCCACGCATACAGACCCACAACGAAGTAGCATAATAAAATTCATTAAGCCTCACCCTATTCCTGGTTTATTTCATTCTGGGGCAAGGGATTACAATGGATATAGCGTGAGGCTTACGTTTGCACACTTTTCTCACTACGAATACCTCTTAAAGTAAACCATGTGCCTGCCATTTTACTTTCTTCATGATATAAATCCTAGCTCCATACGGGAATTAGAATGGGGATTCGGGGGGAAGGAGGGATGTTGGGGAGGGTGTCCGAAGAGGGGTGTCGGGGG
>JAWQUT010000059.1:512975-523319 GCA_033807755.1 Ellobium chinense
CATACCAGTTGCTCCAGCAACCGGTTACATCATACATTGGTCATATGCGTCGTGACGTGATATGTTGAGCGTTCACACACGTAATTTGATAAATGAGATCAAATCTGGACATGTTGTAACTATATTTGTGTAACTGGGTGGACACGTTGTAGTGAATGGCGCATCACGAAAGGAGGCAATTACTCTAAATCCTCCCTAACCGGAATGGTGTCCCTTTGATATAATGTCATTTCCTGGATTGATGTCATTCACAGATCACCCAGTTTTAGAGATCACCAAGCGGATCTTGACAAGGAAGTGACGACAACAATCGGATTGTTGCATGAACGCTAAGCACCAGTGACCCTCGAAATTTTGACAACACTCCACCCATCTGGGTCTCTTCATTACGATCTACGACATCCGGTGCAAATAGTATAAAAGCACTGACAGGAGCAAACAGCAGGTAAGCATTTTTCTCGGTATAAAAGGCAAAGGATTACATTTAATTGCGTTATACCAGAACTGACACAGGTATCAGTAGGACACTGCTTGAGACAATAACAATAACGATAACAAGGACAATAATTTTATTGCAGACCTTCATAGAAAGGTATATAGGCATAACAAAGAGAAAATGAAACTTAGTAAAGCAGTAATTTTGTTAAAGGTACAGTGAATACAATATAAGCATGGATGAAGCACTGATCTTTTTTGAAATAACAAGTAACTTTACAAGAATTACGGTCTCGATTTGTGAGATATTTTGATATATATCGAGACCGAAGACTCCAGTATTTATCTTGCTCAGTGTGACATATGTACTAATAATGTACTTTTAAATCAAATGCACTAATGTAAGATCACACCATATTGAGTGCAATTTATCTTTGTGCAATGATGATCATGTACAATGATTGGATATAATCATAGCGTTATGAGTACAAAGAGGAACTTATGAGAGGACAATTTGTTGTAGTTAATGAACCATTATTAACAGCACCATACCACATTCTGCGAACCTTCAAAACGACGAAGTTCAGTAACTACCAGTGAAGTGCAACTGGCCGAATACAAATTAAATTCGCCAAATAATATGTTTTTCTAGCTAATTTTATTATCTGGCCACTATCTGACTGTAGTCCTCTAATCATTATTTAGACCTGGTATATACAGGAGTAATCGGTATCGAGAGACATGAAAATATCGAAAATTTCTAGTCGGAGCCACACCTTGTATCCAGGGTGTACCGGTATAGGTGCGACATGCAGGAGAACTCCTGCCAGGAGCTAAAGTAGATGCATGAGACAATAAATTCAGACCACGTGATTATATCCGTTTCGTGAATACTATTAATTCTGGGGAGCACGTCGAAAGGGGTACAGTATAGCAAGCTAGAATTCACCAGTTTTGCTCACAAAAAGGGAATGCTTAGAGACAGTAAAGAAGTAGCTGCTCTTGCATCATTGCTAACGAGAGCATCTTCCACGTTGGGAACAGCGACGGTCGTCAGTGTCTGGTTCGGCCGCCGGGAGAGAGTGGAATAATCTTTTTGGATAAACCAAGAAAGATATGATAAGCATCTGCAAGATATGGGAAGACGCTGTGAAATATAACTTCTCTGAAATATTTAGGAAGTGAAAAGATAACTAATAGACGTGTGTGGGGTGATATACCGGAAACCACCTAAGCTCACATTGCTCAGTCTGTAGCTAGTATAGTTAGACGTTTCGATAAGTCGTAACTTTTAGAGGTACCTTGTGTGAAGTGAGACTGTCTAACTTTACAGAAGCACTGTCCTTTCCTACTCCCAAGACACTTTAATTGAAAAAAGTACTTTGTTGGATGTTTTCTTCTGAAACCACTACAACAACAGCAACAACAACAATAACAACAACAACAATAGCAATAACAACAACAAGATTGCCGGTTTCTCTCTCCCCAGTTGAGGATCTGCGTAAATTGTGAGCTTGTACCATTTCATAGCTGGAGCTGTTGTTCTCTCGACAATCTTAGCTGCCCATCTTGTGAAAGCAGCTTTCCTTCATTACCAAAGGCAACAAAGTGATAGCTACAGTGACGACGCCATACGAATACCAGGACAACGACCAGACCAACAAGAATGACCTACGCGACATATTTGCTGTTTCTAAGCTGTTTACTGACCTATTTGCATAACTTTCCAGGTAAGTGGTCTACTTTTTAATCTTTCTTGATGTTCTGTTTGTTATGTAGTCCGTCACATATATTCATTCATATTTCTTTGCATGTATGCTTGCTTTCGTTAGGGTTCCTTCTTTCCGTCCACCTATCGATCCATCGATCCATCCATCCATCCATCCATCCATCCATCCATCCATCCATCCATCCATCCATCTGTATGACCGTCCGTCCCTCCGTCCGTCCGTCCGTCCGTCCGTCCTTCTGGTCGTCCGTGCGTCTGTCCGTCCTCCGTTTTTCTGTCCGTAAGGAGAAAAGAGATTTACAAGCAAGAAATCTTGTAAGCAGATTTTCTGGAGAAGTTTCCGCCTTTCTCTTGTGATATATGAGAGCTTGTAAATTATCGATGGGATTTCTTACCATCGTAAGAATTACACTAATGCATCAGTGCTGACTGAACTCTTAATGGCGTGCAACAAGCAGAGTTAGGGTAATTCCTACGGTCCTAAGAGATCCCATTGTTAGTGCGCACGCTCCCCAAAAATACCCCAAATATCCAGTATTTAAATCTTAACCCTCTACTGCCGAGAGTATCATATATGCTACAGTGAAAACTGACCCCTCTGACCTAGTTAAATTGGGAGGTTCCATCTTTTTCAGTTACCGCCTATAAACCTACATCTGTAAAGTTCATATTTATGGCATCTAGATGTTCGAGTCTTTAATCCAGTCTGTCTCAGAATTTTTCGAACTGATGAACCATCGCACAACTGAACACACTGTCGAGAGAGCAAAAAGTAGGGACACCCTACAAATAAGTCAAGTTCACATTTTTCAACTTTTAACAGGTTCTTATGCTTAAAAATACATCCAACTGTGTAGTGAATTAGGTTTTGTACCAATATCCAAATGAAGTTTTTTGCTAGAATTTTTTGAAATACCATGTATCATATATGCTACCTCAGCACTACCCCTTATTTTGGTGTATCATATATGCAACATCAGGCATTGGAGATATGACCTGTAAGGTGTCATGAAAATTTGTGTGGCTTTCTGGTGTGTTCACAAAGTGTTTTGAAAAGCTACATATTATTGAATTACAGGAAGTGTCAACATACTCTGCATATTTTTTAATAATAATTGAGACATTGTTACATTTTGTATTTTCAACATGACAAAGCGACGTGAAATTGCCGATATTGTCAGCAAGGCTGGATTAGATGACAGTGATTTTGAATTTTATGAAAGCTCTGGAGATGAATATATACCATCTGGAGACGATTCAACAAGTGAAGATGAAAAAGCATTGAGTCCTGTGTCAAAGAAAAGAAAAACAATCAGAGTGGCCGACCCCTACACGTCAGAATCTAACAGTGATGATAGTGATGATTATCCACTTGCCAGACTGAGGAAGGTTAAGCGGAGGCTCTTTGATACCTGCAGAGCTGATAACGACGATGACAGCTCAGAGGATGAAGTTCCACTAGCGCACTTATGCCCACACAGACGAAATGAAGAAGATATGGCCATGCTTTCTTCCCTTCTAGAGCAGCCAATGTGGGCTGACGGCCCTTTCCAGGCACCAGATGTCCCATTTCTCGGACAGCTGGAGCAGCCTCCATTGGGAGGATTGAAGACACCGTATGACTTTTTCAAAGAAATTGTCACAGATGAGATGCTGAACAGTGTGGAGACGAAGTATTTTTAGGCATGTACCTGAGAATGGGCCTTGTTCAAGCATGTCTGGGATACTGTATGATTTTGAGATCTATCAAGGGTCAGCCAGGGACAAGTCCACAGAATTAAAAAGCCTGAGAGTTGGTGCAGATGTAGTGCTGAGACTGACGGCTGATCTCCCAAGTGATCTACACTACAAAGTTTTCGCCAAATACTTTTTTACAAGTCTGCCTTTAGTCAAGGCTCTGAGAGAGACTGAATAGGCTAAAGGGCTGTGAGTTAAAGACTGACAAAGAACTCAAGAAAGCTGGCAGAGGATCTATAGACAAGAAAGTTGAAAGTGACTCCAACATTGTGGCTCTGAGATGGTATGATAAGATGACTGTAAATATCGTTTCATCCTATGTTGGAGAGAATCCCCTGGTACAAGCGCGCTGCTCACTGTTAAATTAGACGCCAGTAAAGCTGAGAATCTTCCAAAGCCAAATAGCAACTGCACTGATGGAAGCAAGAAAGAGACCAGGTCGCCCCTCAACGTCATCTCCAAGAACGTCTATGTCTCGTGCTTCTGGGCCTGTTCAAGATGTGCGTTTGGATGGTACAGAACACTGGCCAGAGTGGCATGGAAAGCACAGCAGATGCAAATATTCGCAGTGCAGAGCATTCACATTTATTCAGTGTGCAAAGTGCAATGTTTATTTCTATCTAAACAAAGCTCGGAATTGTTTCAGGGAATTTCATGTAAAGTAAAATGCCAGCTCTTTCAGCATTTGCATGTATCATATATGATACATCAGGAAGTATGTTCCACCACTGCCGAGTGTTGCATATATGATACATTTTGTAACTTGATACCTTTACATGAAATTTGAAAATTATTATCATATATTTCATACTTGGCCTAATAATAGGCTCATATCAAATTTTCAGAATTTTCCCGCAGTTATTTCTATGTTCAGGCAGTAGAGGGTTAAAGCAACTACCACATCAGCTGCAACAACAAGAGGAAGTGAACTGTCTCTGGGTCAATGCCCTGTACTTTAATGACATAGGCAACAGAAAGCGCAAAGCAGTGGCGTCACACCCCATGAAACTACATTAATCTATAATAAAAAAAGCTATTAAATAAATTAGTTTGTGTAACGAGGCGAAAAGCGATAATTAATATCAGGACTTGGACGCCGAGACGGCGGAGACAGGGGTGACAGGCACTATATGGGACCCGGAAGAAGATATGAATTGGGATCCTTTTTGTTGTTGTTGTTTGTCGTTGTTGCTGCTGCTACTGCAGCTGCAGCTGCTGCTGTTGTTGTTGTTGTTGTTGTTGTTGTCGTTATTGTTGCTGTGTTGTTGTTGTTGCTGCTTCTACTACTGCTGCTGTAGCTGTTGTTGTTGTTGTTGTTGTTGTTGTTGTTGTTGTTGTTGTTGTTGTTGTTGCTGTTTTTTCTTTCCGAAGTTTACAGCGAACACTGTTATGCAGCAAGCGCTATATTACTACATCTTACCTGCGCCATGCTTTGTTAACACTTTCGGTTATTCTACTTTCATAAAGATTTATCCACTTCGGAAACATTTGGGTAAAAGCCAGGGACTCTTTATTTTAAAGACAACAGAGGGTTGTATTTACACAAGTCACACTATTCCTACTGCCAATCATCCTGTGTAAATGTCGGAGGTCGATGTGTCAGCTTCTGGACTTTATTTTTAACAAAATATGCCGGACTTCCGCGATTCGATCCCTGTCCTTAACCATCAGGATTGGCCCTGAGAGAAAGTAGAATGATGCTGACGTAAAATCATGCATAACCCTTAACCTTACCTAAACTATCTCTTCCCTGAAGAAGCCAAATCTGTATTGAAAGGGAACGTTAAAATCTAAACAAACAAAATAAACGGATCTAAATACCAGTACGCCCTTCGCTCCACTCCTACTTCTTCTTATCATTTCAAGGTAATTCGATATTTTGTCCCAGATCGTGTGACATTAAATGTGGATGTTAAGAAATTATATCGGTTATTACCATATAAAAATGTAAATTTTATGCGTATCTAAAGCCAGAAATATGTGAACTATTCGTGCTGAGGTACCACTTTCTGGAATAATGGTTTTACAGCCGTACTATGAAACCAGTAAAAGATATGCAAGCGCATAGTTGATGAAGTAGGCTATTTTAACCAGTGGCGAGGTAAAGCAGTACATTGTGGAGTGGGGGGAGACCTGTGGGGTGGCACCAGCTGTTTATTGCGCCAAAAAGCTGGGTATTGGTACCTATGTAGATTTGTGCCGAAAAGCGGTAGAAAATGCCTAACCAGGGGCAAAAAATGCCTGGAGATTGCACCCCNAGACACATCAATGTAACAAAAAAAAACAACAACAAACTAATAAATTATAATGAAAAAATTAAGACAGTTTACCGCAACAGTCAGAAATTCCAAGCCTCCAAAAATACAGTTTCTTGCTTGCCTCTTCCTTCTGCCATATTTTCTCATGTTTTTATATAATGAAGGAAAGTTGCTCCCCTGCAAACTAATTAACGTGACATGCTGTGACACTCTTCTGTGATCATATTATGCAATCTTCGTTCATTCCAATGAGCTTTTTTGTGGGAAAGGAGGAAAAGAGGAGGAGAGGATCTCGGTTGCTTTGCTTCAGACACAGTATGTCAGAAGTTCACACAGTATGTAAAAAACATCGTAAGGATTTTTAGTTTTGTTTTAGCAAGTGGCCTCTAGAAAACTATTCAAATTACATGTCATAAACACAGAACATAAACTTCAGGATATTATTTTTTTTTTCAAGAAAACATTGTCGGCCTCTGACGTAAAGAACAAGTGTTATCCTAAAATGATAACAACATTGCTTTACTTTAAAAAATCGGGAAACCTAAAAAAAAAATGAAAGTACAGTATACCAAAGAATAGAATAGCTTTATATTTCATAGGAGCTCAACAAACAAATCAAGGTGGCGCATTACGCCGAAGACTGTTTGGTGGAGTCTACTTATGTTTTTTGACGCAATATACATATTATTATTGACTGGCGCAAGCTGCAAGGGCCGATTTACGGCAGATACCACATGAGAGGCAGCTGTCTTTGGCGGCAACGGCGGATCTCACTGACCTTTTGATGGGGGCACAGTCCCCTTCTGCATGGGACACAGCCCTCTACTTCTCTCTCTTCCAAACACACCATTTCTCCTTCTGATCACCACCACCAATGAAAAGGGGGAATCTGAATACAAAGCCGGTATGGCCATTCCACGGATTACGTGAAATTCGGTCATCATGAACAAGATCCTCTTCCGAATTCCGCAAATATACGCGTCAAGACCCAGCAGCCCTGGTGTCACTGGACTCGTTAGTTCTTGCGGACTCTGACAGAAGGCTGTAAATGAATGAGTTGCCTGTAAAAATGACTTGATCCTTGAAAATGCTCAGTTAATTACAGAGATTAAAATAGAGGGGTGTTTTCATATGTCTCACTGCACTATTCTTCCCATTAATTCCTCCTAAAGAAAAAAAAAACGCAAGCAAGGTCATGATATCATTTGCTTGCTTACTTCCTTTTACGCTCTGTTCAAAATGGCATGCGTCCTGGTCCCAGCTTATTCCGATTAAAATAGAGGAATGTTTTCATATGTCTCACTGCACTATTCTTCCCATTAATTTCTCCTAAAGAAAAAAACAAAACGCAAGCAAGGTCATGATATCATTTGCTTACTTCCTTTTACCCCCTGTTCAAAATTGCATGCGTCCTTGTCCCAGCTTATTCCGATCTCAACTATTTTAACACTAGTGGTGGGCTGTATCGTTTCTGAGCATCGATTCTATCGATACTTGAGAATTTCGATTCAGTATCAGTATCGGACATATCAGATCTAATTTCGACGCTCTTTCGATCCTCAGTACCAAACTAGTTTCCACGATGGAAAGCCCAGCGGTATCAGAGGATATCGAAAGGAGCGACTTAATTTCAATCTTCTTCCGATTCTCAGTCCCAAACTAGGTACCTGTCTCCTCAGTCTAAAGCCTATTGATATCAGACAGTACAGAAAATATCACACGTATCTAAAGTCTAAAATATAAAAAGTATGGACAATATAGAAAAAATATCAAAATGCTTATCGGCACTAAGTTTCAGAATCGTAAAGAATTGCTATATGCGTTACTTAGCGCTTGAAGGGTGAGTATCACGATATTATGTAAAAACTGAGATTTTGACCCACCATTATTTGACACTACCTGGGTTATTGCCCTTGTGCTCAATTCCATGTTATGAAATTTCGCGCGCGCAGCGTGTCTGTGTGTGTGTGTGTGTGTGTGTGTGTGTGTGTGTGTGTGTGTGTGTGTGTGTNGTGTGTGTGTGTCTGTGTGTGTGTGTGTGTGTGTGTCTGTGTGTGTGTGTGTGGTTGGTATTTTATAAGCATTATAAGAATACTTCAAGAGCTAGGTCTCCGGAAGAGAAATGTTACTCTTTTTGTCTAATAATATATTATTATGTTACTCTAATATATATTTAGCAGTGCTGGACACTCGCAATGGATCTTTCCACCACATAACAAATAAAAGCAATAAAAGAGCCAATGCCATAAATTTAGAGGGGAAAAAAAGCCAAAAAGCAAATCCCATACTTTAGGAAAGAGAGTTTTTGAGGTTTATGCCCTATCATCGCTGCACTGTCAACGGCCGTACTCTGCTTTAAAGTGTGTATGTATTTTTATAGAATCTTCTCATGACGGCAGATATTCTCTGGAGTTCACGAGCATACTAACAGACTGTCATGTCCCACTAGATCTTACCACTGCATGTGAATAATAATCATTCTCTTGGAACCGAAATTCCAAGAAGAGCTTTGCGAATTTGGGGTTTCCAAGAACGTGACTGACAGAATTTGGAGCGTTCTAGATTAAAGTTTCGAGTACAGGCTTTTGCAACTTTTACAAGCGAGACTACTCTTTCCACTCTTATACCCGCCTCCCACCCCCTGCTCAAAAAAAACCCAAAAAGTTGTTGTTTTTTTTTAATTAGCCAATGCTACCGCCATATTTACAGGGATAGCAGATACCTTTGTATTAGGGTATAACGTAGTACTCCACGCATTTTCATTACATCATAATGCAAGCACTGGTACAATATCATACTGTTCAGAATAGTGTGTTGTATTACTCCATATCACACTGCACTGAACTTTTTAATGAATCCGGAACTCAGGAAACTTTCCTTGGGACTATAATTATGTGGACACTCCCGTCGGGAGCTTGTTATATATAAAAGGGTAGGGGCAGGGTTTGAGGCCAGACGGCGCGGCGCATAAAGGAAGTCAGACAATCAGATGCACGCGGTTTCATTGCTATGCAATCTTAGTACGCTTTAGGTTTAGACTATTGGAAGATTTAAGGGCAAATATCATGGGGACTCTCCCATCCTGATGGTACGGCTAAGGGTTGAACACCGGAAATCCGGCAAATTTCGTAAATAAAGTCGATAAACTTGCACACCTCAGAAATTACGCACGCTGCAAAATTAACGGAAGGGATAACTTGTCGCGTGCATGATTATGCAAAATTGCATTCTTGATTCTGATGACATTGGTGGAAGTCATGTATTAGCGCAAAAGATAAAAAAAAAACTGCCTCCTTCTCTGAACCTCATTTTACGTTACACATCAACTTGAGTTTCATGTAGGCGTGCGCCTATGCATGCATGCGTCCAGGTTTGGCAGAGTTGTATAGGTCTAGGTCTATGTATGTGTGGTCTCGCCTGAAAAACATTTGTTTATGTTACTGCCATTTCCATCTCTCATTAACGTGTACAGCCGTTACGCGTTGTTTTTATGACTTTTCACTGATATTGCTGTCATGCGCGCGGACGTTGACTTCACTCTTATGTCGGTCGCGCGTGTCGATAATCATGTACATCATTTCACTGACTCTGATGTTTCAGTTAAACTTCCGCTCGAAAAGCACATAGTTAATATCATGACCCAGGCTATGATAGAAATGAACTGAATGGAAATGGCAGAAGACAGTACAACAAAACACAGCACAGCGCAGCATCTCTATATTAATAAAACGCCTTAGCCAAATTTGTGTCACAGATTTCTTGAGAACTACGTAACGTAAAAACATACGTTTTTCACCAAAATTCGTAGAAAAATACACAAAAGGTAACTATACACATCAGTCCTCTTTATTTTTTTAACCCTATTTTTGAAAAAAAGAATGTGTATAGCAACGAAATACAATCTCCGATAGATCTTTTCATTCTGCCTGATTCGCCAATCGTCCAACTTTTTCACGGAGTCTAATGCATTCGTCTATGATGCCTTTCGGTGCACTAGGTATTCTTTCACCGCTGGTGCGTTGCCTGTCTGCCCATTTGTAAAATGGGGTGTTAGTCTTGTAACTTATAACAAAGCAAAGCACGCACAGAACAGAGATGTGCATTGCAGGACAGGCGATAGAACAGGGCCACAGCAGAGTACAGTACAGTCAAAGGTGTATAAATATTGCAACCTGGTTTTCAGTG
>JAWQUT010000059.1:523361-554228 GCA_033807755.1 Ellobium chinense
GTGGGGGGTGGGGGGTGGAAGCGATAAAAGAATGAGAGAAAACAAGAAATACAGACAGGAGAGAAGAGAAACTGCCAATTACTCTATAATTATTGTGATCACTGAGAGCTTGCTTATTAACAGTGGGATCTCTTACGATCGGAAGAATTACATAAGTGCATTTTTTTGTGCCGAATGCACCCTGAGTAGCGTTCAACATGCAGGGTTAATGTAATTCTCTAAAGGTGGGAAGAGGTCCCATCGTTAATGTGCAAGCTCTCAAATGACATCTTTGGACTTAACGGCGGAGTGATAACCGTATATGTGTGCATGGAAGGGAGTAGAGGAGGGAGAGTCGATTGTTCCATAGCTGGTGTCTAGCAGCCCTAGATCCATGTCCTTACTCTTCCTTAAATGGTATCTAAGACACATCATTGCTAAACTGTCCCTCATGGTTGTTCCTGTAGTTCTTCATGTTTCTGAAAGCATTGTAACTAATATCGCGTCCAACGGGTTAAAAAAGAAAAAAAGTATTATTATCGTAGCTTTGACGATTGCAGATGCTTCCTTTTCTCGTAACAGCCAGCTCGTGAGTCATTCTGTTTATGTTTTGACGCATTCCATAGTTTTATGTCGGTGTGTGTCCGTGGAGTGACGGGGAATCCAGGCCATCGTATCAACATGTCGGCTGTATTCACTATCTAGACTGATACCACCCCGGGAAGGAAGCTTTCATCACGCGATACTAGACCATAGAGATGAAAGCAAAAATATGTGGCGCTATTAGCCAAACAGCATATCAGACAGCTAATTTGGCTGTATAAAAATAGATTTCATAATGTGCCAAATTGACCGTGGACTCCTCGTTTTTTGAAGATTAAAGATAAGATTTACGGCTATATGTCTTAGCCTTGGAGCCGCTCATTACAAACGTCAGAATACGTAAAATGTAGCAAATGACGCATACACATTTCCTCTTCGTAATTATCTTGCTGATTACCCCTTCTCTCTTAAAAAATAGGGTCATCCACCCATCTCAGGTCTACCATCATGCACTTTTCTTCATAGCTAAATGAAGATCACCAAGAACAACAAGTTTACCTGACTTTGAAATAAATAACTTTGGCAACGATGATGGAGCAAGGCAGTGCTGAACACTTCAGTTACATTAGACAGAGTGCGTCAGATTCATTTGAACTAATAACAGACTTACACTTCAAAGTTAAAATATATAATGGCCATTAGATAAGAAAACTCTTTCACTCGGAGAGCGAAGCAACAGAAGACCTTCAGAGAAAACTACTCCTGGTTTAGTAAGTGTTTCTGGGCCTTTGACTTCATGATACTTTAGAGGAGCTGAGCCACACTTGGATTATGACTCGCAAGTGTCCCTCTGTTTATTTTTTTCTGCCTTGGGAGGTACTATGATAAGATATTATAGAAAACTGGGTTTCCATCATGTAATGAACACAACAACTGAGGGCTGGGCAAAGTTTCCTTTAGTATCTTCCTGGTATGCCCGAATAGAACAAAAAAAAAAAGTAATCCATAAGTTAGCTTGGCAACCATCAGTGTATGGCGATCCTTCTCCATCGACCATGGAAAATCTATGGGAGCCTTTAACCCCAAAACAACATTTCCTGTCTCTGTGGCGGTCATTTTGGCCCATGTTGGCGCTTAATACCAGTACAGACTGACTACACATAAACAATTACAACAACAACAACAATCCTTGTAATGAAAGACTGGAAACATTAAAGTGGACATTTTTATTCCGGGTTGATTGAAGATGAAAATAACAATAAAATGATGCATAAATGGCGCTGAACCTGGACATCTTGGCTGTCAGACCAAAGTTACCTCATAGAGCTACGCATGGCTATGTCGCGTGACTACCACCACTCGTTTCCGCCTTGCTCAGCTATACTCGAAAAAGCCATCGGGAAAACCCTGAATTCTGTTACATGCCATTTAAGTTTTCCATTCCCATCTTTCTTAGAAGTTTCCAACTGGTTTTATTCCGAACTTGCAATCAGTGATGTACCTTATTATTTCATTAGGATCTTTTCTCCCTAATATTTAATGGGCCCAGGAATGACCTCCATCAATAAGTCTACCTATGCCTCCCTGCTCTAAATTAAAAAATATTGGCTCAAAAGACTGCGCTTAGAGAATTTATGTTCATGATAATGATTCTAGCTTACCCGCCTGTTTCTTCCCATTCTTCCACCGTTCATGCTTGCCTCCTTTAAGACATCTCCGCCTCTGGCTTCGTTTCATGAATATGCAAGTAGATTCCAGTAATGTTAAATAATATGTAAGCTTGGCATGCCTCGAATTTTAGACTTGACTGTACCAGATTGCCCCATGTGCGCTCAGGCACTAGACAGCAAATAGAGTGCACCAGACCTAGTCCTTCACATTATTTTATTTATGTCTTCTTTTGCCATCATGAAGCATTGTCAAAGAGTTGTTAAAGAAAAGTATGTGGCTGAGGCTAAAAACTAAAATGACTCGGGCTAAAAATTATCAGGATAACATTTCTTTTTTTTCCTGAGCTCAAAGTACCGTCTCGTAAATCGCGCCAGTTTACCAATTTTTACATCAGTCTAGGGTCACTTTGTGAAGACCAAGATCACCTTGCTCCACTGGAGGTCCGGACAACCCGACATAGACAAGTTAGTGCCCAAGGTTGTTTGCATCTTTCCTACAAGATGTGTCTGACCCAAAAATAATAACAACCATGATAAAAGTTATAATTTATTATAAGATAACACCAGCTTGTATATATTTTAAATATAGTTTATATTGTTGATGTATAGGTTGTATAGTTTAGCGTGCAACTCGCCAAACAACTTTCTCAGCTCACCCGGAAACATACTGTGCCGTTGCCATATCAGGAGCTTTGATTGCTATTCTTCTTGCAATAGCTTTTGCTGTGTACCACCAGACCTAGCTATTATTCAGATAAATGGCTTGAGAAACTTCTGGAAGACGTGCTTTTGGAAGACAGTTGCAACATGACCAACTGACCATGTCTGGAATCGAAGTACAATCATATTGGTCCCAAGCCCAACAGCGTCATAATGGCGCTTTCGTGCAAGTTTGCACAGACGAGTAAGACAGAGAAGATCTACATACGGAATCAATGCTTCTCTTGGACAAAGAAAGGGTATTTCCAGTGCAATTAACATTGCAGTTAAGAACACACGTAAACAAACCTGGAAATAAAGGCAGTGTATCAGCCAATCAAAGGGAATGTTTCAATTTGCAACGACCAATATGATTCCTTTGCCTCCCGGAATTTGCGTGTGTAAAAAGTCCCGAAAGCAAGAGAATTATCAGCCAACAAAAGTCAATGTTTTTTATCACATCAATCAGTCGTATTCATCGTTATTTGCAATCTGAATATCTTTTTGGGGTTCTGATGCCACTTCCTGCTAGGTTTTATATACTACAATTTGAATCTGTGTCCAGTATCACAGGCAAATTGTCCACCCTTTTTCTGATTTTATAAACAAAATATCTTTTTTATGACCTTTTGTAAGTGTGCACGTTTATCATTCCACATTAGGCTTGCACAAAGATCTACACAGAGATTTCATGAAATGTTGTGGGAGATTTGATAAATGTAAGATTTTGTAAGATGACCTGAGATAATGTCTGTTGTAGAAATAAACTAGAATAGTTTTAAATCATCAATAACCGTTATATTTAAACCATGTTTATTATGAAATCGCATAGAACACACTGGAATGGATACAAACATTCGTATGATATTGTTCAGAATTCTGGTAACATTTGTTCCACATGCATTTCCTTGATCCAGTCTTAGTATCGTCCAAACTGTCCGGCTTGACATGGACTGGTGGATTCGTTTTGTCATTTCCTACACATACCTGCTTTATATCCTCGCACGTTGAACTGTCAGAAGTTTAGTAATCTCAATAGATTTGGGCTGAAACATTCCTGGGCTGTGTGATCAAGTGCTAAAACTGTATCAAGACAGTTGAAATTTTAGCTCGACTTCTTCGTTTTGATTTTTGTGTGTTTATTTGCTGGGTGTTGTTTTTTTTCCCCTCTTCTTGAGTCATGTTTCCCAAAACTTGTAAACGTCCCTGATATTTTCAGAAACGAGGCTATTATAGCCTTCTAAGAGGGCATGAAAATAACCGCTTATTAAGTCGTGTCGTGCCCCACCCGTCTGATGGCGTCATGTACGAGAAAAGCAAGTGCTGAAATTGGGAGAGTAAGCTCGTGAGGACAAAAAAAAGTTTTAGCTGTTTACTCTGTCTCGAGGTTGAATATGTGCGTCACAATGTTGAAATAAAAAAAAAACAGCAAAAAAAAACCAACCCAAACCTTGAGTTCAGTTGGTGCCGTGTTTGTAAAATTGCGAGGAAGTGAATGAGCTGAGGCAAGTGCGATAAATGCTGGGAGTGTACACAGGACGAAAGATGAAAGGCAAATAACATTTATAGATCGAAATCTAGAACCCGACAGGAGGGGAGTTAATAAAGTTATGAATGACAGACAATGGAGTAATATTTGATAGTATGACCGAAGGTGTAGTAATCAAGTAAGCTAAAAATAGTCTCCTATCTCAGCACGAGCGAGCATTAGCCCTGATACTAAACGTATAACCATATCTTTTTATTATTACTATTATTCTTATTATCATGTCATGTTCATAAATTCACTATAGATCGAGGTGTGGTCTAAATAACATACATGCGTTTTACTCCTTTTCTCTTTCTATCAGTTTGTGAGGCATATTCCTGTATACACATTAAGGTTTAGGGAGATAACCTTGTCTGTTTGACATTTAATAATTATGTACGCTAAATATATACCGAAATAATAAAACGAACGGATGTTCAAAACAAAACACAAAAAAACACAACTACCCACACCAGCATTGCGTACAACAAATTTTTAATGCACCTAAAAACTGCAGCCTCATAAGTGAGTTTTATACAGCGATATGTTGCTGAGGTACTGTTTTGGTCTATGTCAAAGTTTCGGAAAAATTAGATTTTGACATATTTCTATCCCCTTTGTTTAACAAACACTGTGGCTCCTCATGAAAAATACCTCTACTACGCCAATGACTCTTCCGCTCTCATCTCTCTAAGTCCTTATCAGGGTTTTGTCGCTGGAAGCCAAAGTCGCCTCGAGGTCGACTGTCTTTTCAGACCCCATCCTATTACTCTTTCCAGAGATTTTTTTATCATCTGTTGTCTCTCAAGGCTAGATTCATTACATGTTTACGCGCTCTTCCCAGGATTATGCACTCTTGAAGGATATTTTGGATACATGGCCAACACCGGCAAAAGGGCAGAGGTTGAGCAAAGGCGTAGACAGAGAAGCCAATTCCACCCCCGGCGCCCTCCCCCTCCTCTAACCGACTAAGCTCAAGCTATCCACCTTTTCATGTTGTATAATATATATTATTATATTTTATTACCCTTCCTCAACTACGTTGAGCGTTTCTCACGTCCGTCTCCATGAAGCTCCTGTTTACTACGCCACTGCCGAGACACTTTCAACAGGCTCAGGTGGTCCACCAGGACAAACTGGCTAAAACTGAATCCAGGAACAAAAATGCGTCTCTGTTTCTGTTATGACATACGTTTATCACTACAACGGCAACAATTATAAAGAACAGGAAGTTATTGATCATATAGAGGTTTTGACTTTGAGTCGCTTTGTTTCTCTGTTAAAGAAAACTGCGACCCTTGCACTTATATTCTGTGAGGCCATGCCACAAAGAAGACATACCAAACTTCAGCACATGGCTGCTCCCTGTTGTCTTGGTATGTAGCCATCTTACAACATACCTCTATGATTGTTTCCTGGAGCCAGCAAATTTAATATTTATCTCTATAGCCATTAAAAGAGCTCCCAGAGTGGAGGACTGTTTTGTTTTTCGAAAGAGAACATTTTACACCATTCACTATGGTTTAAGATAATGATAGATCTTTTATTTAAAATGCTGAGTTTTCATCTGGTGCTGAAAACTTTGCAAGTTTTATGAAACAGGATTTTTAGGCTAACATAATATTTTGTTAACTGTGTTTATTTCACACTGCATGCTCGCACAGTGGATAGACCTCAGACTTCAGCACTTGACAAAATCAGGAAAGAATGCACGATAACCTAGCCCGGAGGAAAAAAAACCGTGAAAGTGAAAGTTTCAAATTGCGCCATTTAATCAGATTCCTTGAAATATTCCGTTTTCACTGTGAATACAGCACCGAATTTGAGCTTTAAATAAACCCGGAAGTAAGAGATGTATCGACCAAAAGAAATTAATGGTCTAGAGACATCAGTCAGCCATATTTTTTCCATATGGATCCGTTGCGTTTGATAAACAACACGGAAGTTGTGCTCTCACTTCCATTTTTTTCCAAGTATAATTGCAATATTGTGCACAAATATTTACATAGTCTATTCTTTGCGACCTGTCCAGGAAAGAGAGTCTTTAGAGAATTACAAACTGTTCTGGTAATACCTTTTTTTTTTTTTTTGCAATGTGGAATTTATGCCCTGATCGTTACAGAGTCTTCCTTTCCTGGCAACTAGAAAACTTAACAGTAATTGAAGCAGAGAAAGACCAACAGAGGAAATGTCTGGATGGGATAGCGTGTAAGATGGAAGTATAAAGCAATACTAAAATGTTTGAGGTTGATATCATACGGACATAGGTGGAGGTCGATGATCATCTACGCCAGACGGTGTGGTATCTGAAGAAGAATTCTTTGTTCATTTAATGCACGTGGTCCCACCGTTCTCTTTCTTCTTATGCAGTCTGGATTTCCTATGCACTTTATTGAGTGTACCATACCAACAAACTTAAATCAAACTAGTTTTCTGATATGTTTACTTCGAGAGACATTCTAGCGTCTTGAAATTTTGCTAACTGTCAAGATAATTTATTTTTTTTTGTGTGTATATTATGCCTTAGTAGGAATGAGAGTGAGGCAGTGCTTTTATACACGGTTTTTATATACGCACTGCCAGAAAATGTCATCAGGTTCTAATGTCTGAAAATATGAACCCAGCTTCTTTGATCAAAAGCGCAAGCCTCTTGCTGGAAGAAATAGGGAAGAAGAGAGAAACGCCAGTTCAAATTGGTCACAGGCACTGTAAGATAGTCTTCCATATTTTTACCTATTGCCCGTCGTTTCAATCTCTCGTTTTCCATTTTCACGCCCTCTCGAGCTTGCATTTCCTCCTGAGTTTTAACGGTATGGGGAAAACCAAATACCATTATATCCTACTTCCCTTTGACCTCTGCGTCCAGAGACAATTTATGACAATGCCAATGCCGGCTTACTGAAGTCGAAGACGAAAGGATATCCGGTTCCCTACCATTACCTAGCCTATCACAATGCTGGAGTCAGCTTCAGTTCCGCTGGCCTTTATTTTATGACCCAAATTAGTCAGCTGCCCTTTTCGAAGACTTTATTTGGTTTGAGTCCATCTTCTGTGCTTGTCCCCAAGTCCATCCTTGGTCGTCGGCAGGCCTGGAGAGAATCGGATGCGAGCGTAGTGGGAGTTGGCGTCGAGACGACCAAAAGACTTCCGGAGCGGCGGATCACGTGCCGTCTAACCACGATGTCGTACCACAGTGTCAGAGTGTGATGTATCTCATTCCGCGAGCTCACATCTCGCGCGGCATACCGGTGATTAACTCACGCAGTGAAGGACTGCTTTCACCACGCGCGATTTTCCACTTTTGAGCTTGCCGCCATTAACCCGTCTCGCCATCACGCCATTCTCAGCGGGGGAAGCCAACTATTTTTATCTCTGGCAATCTGAAGGCAATCTTCCCCACCTCCCACGCTAGAAAGAAAAAGAAGATTACCTTGTCCTTGAGATGTGCTAGGAGCGAAATATCAGTCAGTGAGGTTTCGTTTTCTGTAGAAACATGACGGACGCACGAGTTGCATTATGAAATTTGAGATTAGAACTATTTTACAGGTATCTAAAAAAAAAAAAAAAGTGGCTGATCGAGGGGTCTCATGTTTTGCAGTACATCTTGAAATGACGAGGAAGACTCCATAAAAATTGTGCATTCTGTTTGGTGATATGAGGAGAGATCTCATTTTCTTACAAAACAACAACAACAAAAAAATGCACAATGCTTACTCATTCAAAACTTCTTTCGCGAGTTTCTTTCATATTAAAAAAATATCGCTCATGAACTCAAAGATCTCACGAAGTCGAAGTTATGGACAGGTCCCTTGAAATTTGACTTTGTAAAAGTTCTTCATGCCCAATTGGACTTGCGTCTGTTTACAGAAATTTGAACTATGCAGGTTGCCGAAAACTGATCACAGAAAATGTTTGTCCAAGAGTGCTGAGACGGACTATTGTTGAATGTTGCTCAGCTGGATGCATAAATATACCCGGAACTAGAAATGCAACGTCCATGAGACAGTATGGCGACCATAGCAGCAGGAGATCATGTAACTGCTGTAGTATGAACCATTTGCTTTCATTTGTATACAAAGGATCTTTAACTTCCGAATTTATGTTATAGAAGTAGAAAGGGGCATAACTTCTTTGGAGTAGCCGAGGTGAAAATGAAAATCAGTGAAACCCACCGAGAAATCTGAATGGCTGCTGCAATCTAAATCACCCACATTCGCCAACACGTGTCTCATCTATGTCAGCATAAATTCATTGTCTTAGCATGGACTTAATCTGGTCATGCCATCCCGGTACAAGATTACTGAAACCATTGCTTATGTGGAGGTTACATTAAAATATTCAGAACATACTGTAGACCTCTCAAGCACCCTTCCTTTTTCCCACCAACTGGCTTTCATTAAATTGACAGGGAAAGAAGAAGCGAGAGAAGCACTAAGCACAGACCAGAAAGCATTTCTTAGTAAGCATTAAGCCCACGCAATGAATAGAGAGTATACCACAAGGAGACGAGAAGACTATCACTTTGAACTAATAACCTGGTCCAACGTTATCAAGTAAAGGTGGAAAAACACCTATTCAGACCCCCCAAAAAATGGCTTCAGTATGATAATATACGAGTAGTTTAGTGAAGTGTATTTTAGCACCTCGCGCCCGATTAGCTCGAACCGCTTGACATTGAATTGATAATAGCTTACACCCATTTCCACGCATGTGCATGGACGCACGGACGCACACACACAAACACACCACCACCACCACCACCACCACCACCACCATCGTGATCATCACCACCACCACCAACAACAACAACAAATAAACATCTGAAAAATATTCATCAAAAGATGGATAAGACAATAGTCATAGACATGTTCTCCGCCCGGAAATAATACTTCGTAAGTCCTGATTCAATTTTAAAGACTTACGACGAACTAATTCCAGGCGGCGTTTGTTAGAAGGTTCAAGTAGAATAGATCATGTTACCAAGGTAGGTACTCAGCAAAAAATGCGTAGTTTTAACGGACGTCCACATGATTCAAGATTAAATAATGTACGATGGCTTGTATATAAACCGAGTTGTGTTGTCTCTAAAATATTTCTTAAACAGAATGTAGAATACGACTGGAAGAGAACTGGACTAAAAGAGTCAGGTGGTCTTTCACATATCGAATTAACGGCAAGTATGGATGGTTCGCCACGTTAAACCCGTGAAAGGGCGCCGTTTTTGGAAGCTGCCGAAAATGGACTAACTTTCAAGTCATCATCAATTTCACACCCATGTTTTGCACAGCCTACTGAGTCGATATTTTCAATATTGTTGAGATCATCCGTGAAATTTGAGACTAAGTTTAGACCATTTCTAAATTAATAAAGTCCTTCTTAGGAAATTAAAACCTCAGTTTGGCAGACTCTCTAAATTAATCTTGTTTGAATGAGTTCTCAGCTCGCTCTATGACTAATGGAACTCCTATGAATGTTCCGCGATGAGATATAGCCAGTTCCTGTAATCTCAACTCCATGAGGAAAGTAAAGAGGATGAAAAATGATAATTAAACAGAGATTGCGATAGAATGGTAATTTCGCTTCCAATTTCAATGCACAGACATACCCGGTTTTTGTTGAGAAATGTTGCGATGAAGCAAAAATCTATTACTTGGATCTCGATTAAGGGAACTTGTCTGTTGTAAACAAGTTAGCAGCCAGAAGTTTCTCAACAAAGACATCGAAGTCTGACTAAAATAGGTCAGTGGGCCAAAATAGCCCAGTAATTTGTTAACATTGACGACTTCCCATATCGCTTTTAGTGAAAGATTAGATCTGGACTTTGTCTCTGGATTGTGATAAAGAGAGTATCTGTAGCGTGAAAAAAGCCTATGATTATGTACAGATAGACTAGTAGAGAAGGGTCAGCTCACCACAGCGCAACAAGAGATTTTTGTAAAACGCGCTGAACAAAAGCTATTCATGTAACAAAGAACAAAGATTGTAACTTTGTGCTAGGGCTTCAGAACACTTCTTTTTTTTTGTGTGTCTTGAAAGACTATGATAGCTCTGCAGGTCATTCTATAATTATGCTGCAGGCTCACATTTCACATTAATGGGATAAGAAACGAGGAGGCAGGGAAACTACTTCCGTGAGACAATCATGGCGACCAATGCTATTTTGGGGGATTTGATTAACGCGTGCTATTTGAAGTATCTTGTATCACTGGGTTGTCACTTTTAAGTCTGATTATGAACATTTTTTTCTCTCTCTTGGTTTGTTTTAACCAAATGGTCCTTGCACACAATACTGGGGTACAGTGCCACTGAGCATGGAAATATGCTTGAGAATGAAGCATCATTTTCACGTACGTTCAACTTTTATTTGTTACGTGAATATCATGCCGTGAACATCTTACACGGCACGTTGAAACAGGTTTAACCTTTCAAGATAAGCTTCTTCTGTTTCTCTAGCTTCTTCCCCACACACAGCAGAAGGCAGGAAATTCAGACCTACGGTAAAGGTGCTGGTTTAGAAGTATATACTCGAAATTTTGCCCGACAATGGTAAAAAGTGATGGTATTCATTCAAAGTAAAGCTCATGTGAGATTATGTACTGCTTATCTGTCTAAAGATACACTAAAGACACAGTTGGAAGCTTGCAATAGGTTTCCTTTTTCTTAATGGTATGATGAATATTGATAAAATTACCTTTTATTTTTCACTATTTGAATATGTTTTTTTTTCTGCTTGATTCGGTATGGTCAAATTGTAGTATCAATACTATATGATTCTTTGCTACAGTAGATACGTAGTCGCTAAGACCCAAGGTCTGCAAGTGACACTTGACCAAAAAAATTATGACGTTCTAGTCACTACTTTGATGTGGACGTGAAAATCTGTTCTAAGGAGAAAGCTTATGATAATGGACCACACTCAGTTACTACGCAAGCATGGGCATCCGGATATCGCAAGCTCATATATATCCGGCTATATGGCTTATAACTCCAGCACTCATTACTTCTGCTTTCCACTTTGTCAAAGGAACAAGTTTGGATGATATGACATGCTTCATTAGCTTTTACTGGCTGATGCATCATTAACTATGGGATGCGAAATTTGATGAAACCAGAGGTGAGCGTTGTTGATGTTGATAAATTCAGAACGGTCTATGCATAGACAGGAATTTATCGCAGTTGTGGTCTCAGCGTAGAACGTGGCATGTGTTGCCCGGGCCACACCATCTGAGGCTAAACTCTCAGTTTCCCAGAAAGAAATATGTCATCTGTCAAGGATATCCTGAGTTATTTCACATTTAGTGCACATGATTTTTTCTTACGTAACAACAGTGGAAAAAAATCATGTCCTCTTCCTCCCTCTTCACACAACACGCGCAGCTACTTACGTTTTTGACATAATTATTTATTATTACGCAAGGTAAGAAGACAAATTTATGTTACACCCGCAAACCAAAACATTAATGACGCATGCGTAGACTGGAGTTCTCGCTCCCTCATGTTTAGTTCCGGTCGTCGTCTGTCAAAGATAACGGCCTTCGGGCGCGTAGTTCCGCCTCATCCCCAACCCCACCCCACTCCATTCGCCCTAGTCCCTTAGTTTTTGACGAAAATAAGGCTTATTAAGTCTTACAATTCCTTCGTTCGCAAGCCTGTCTACAGCTTCAAAAATATGCGGCATGACGTACGCCGCACTTTAGCATAAAAAAAACTTTGACAGTGTCAAGGCTATCAGCAATTTTGTTGGCACCATCTAAACATCATTTTTGCAGAGTAAAATTGTAAACATGATTAATCTTAACCACATTTTGTTGTCATTTATTTAAACAGCACCAACAACGACTTTCAAACCTAAATTTGGTATCTTAAAGGGAGAGGAGTACAATTTGATTCAGCCATACTTTGCGCTTTTCCTGGATTGAACATGATGAATTCAGACTATTAATCATGACATCATAAACGCCCAATTAAAAGTTAATGCTATTCGGTGGCCATCAAGAATTTTTAATATGATGTCAGACAAATCGGATTCACCTGTGACTGCTTGAAGCCAGGGGCTAGAAATTTGCTTAAGGAAAGATTTTGGTCATGGACAGGTTGCAGGAAAGTGTTTATAAAAATTAATATACAAAAAAAAATATGAGATTTGGAGCTGGTTCTCTTGCGTAAATTAGGCGTAGGGACAGATTTTGAAATATAAATATTTAAAATAAAATCAGACTGCAAAAAGTTGTATTCCAACCTCTGCAATATTTAAAGAAAATTTGTGGAATGTAATTTGAGATACAATGTTTCTAAGATTACCACCCACAACAGAAAAAAAAGTTACTGTTTAGCACTTAAGTGCGCAAGTTTTCGTGGAATAATAAAATGATTTAGAAACGGCAGTGCGCGGTAGTGCGCAGTAGTGCGCACCACGATAATGCGCTATAATCTACAAGGAAAGGGCTGTGCCTCTCTTTAACATGCAATTTCCTTGACATACATTTAATTAAGATTCCCATAAGAAAACAATGTATGTCCTGCTAATAAACATGAGTAGTTATTCTTTGTCATTGGCTTGAATTTGAATATAAAGGCCGGGCCGAGTTCGCATTGTTTGAGAGGTCAAGGTTGAAAAAAAACATTGGTATGGAATTGCAAATATGCGAAATGGAGCAGCCTCTCAAAATCAAGTTATGTATCATCGAAATCTCGTAGCATATTAAAATAGAAGTATTTAGATCTACGTGTCCTAGTAGTAAAAATTGTCAGGTTGACCTTTAGCCCTACAGACAAGCTGGGACCAAGGCAAAGTCCTTGACTGTTCCTTAGGGTCTTTTGAACCTTTTATATTTTTTTCTTCTTTTGGCTCTATTAACATTTTGTGTTGTTATACAAATACCACTGCGATTTCGGGAAATTTCTTCCATGGAAGTTAAACTACTTCTTATGCCCGATCTTTTAACAGAAAGAAAAAGTGTGTGTGTNGGGGGGGGGGGGGGGGGGGAGGGGAGTCAACGCCCCAAATATTTCGCAAATCTCTTTCGAAAAAGGTCATCTCGAATTCTGATTTGGTCCCCAGTTTTTCATTAGGCTGGTTTTGACCGCGCGCTGATACATAGGCCTACGCACTTTATTGTTTTATCTACAAGGCTCAAACTGTACCTGAAACTTTAAAATTGGATGCTTTATTTAGATCACAGGTCATTTTACACATTTCTACACCCTGACACTGGCTGGTAGGGCCCCAAAATAGGGGGATTTTATATATTAGTGAATTAATTGGGTTGTACACAATGAGTGATTTGCCCCTCTAATAGGTGCCAAAAACCTCAAAGAACTTAGGTCGAACTCATCAGACTTTTCTGAAGCTGGAGTTTATAATTTGAAACAAATGTTGGCTATAGCACTTCAGGTTGACTCTGGGCATAGATAAATGAAATTTGTAATGTCCTCAGCAGATGTTTATTGTAGTTATCTTCCGTGTTGAGGTGTAGTTAAGAAATTAGGTCAAATACAGATTTTGGTATCGTCCTCTTCAGAATTTGAGACTGGTTCTAATAGCAGTTGCCGAGTTCATGTGTGGATTTCAAAATTACGCTCGTAGCTTAACAAGTTTAATGAAAATTTGTCTTTAAGGCTATAAGTAAACTGCGTACAATTCCCCTTCTCTCCAAACTTTGGACATGTGGAACATGACGTTTCACTTAAAAATAAACACGGACGCCCACTGTGACAATGTTGCAACATTTACGATGACCTTATTTTTTGTTGAGCAATGTAGGAAGGCTGCGGGGCAGAACAGCAAATGCTACAGGTTCAAATTCTTGCTTCTTCCCCAGAATATTCAGCAACACAAGGAAACCTAGTGCCATGAGTGTGTAGTTAGTCACCTAAGGGGTCTGAACGTGAATGGCAGGTGCCTTTCTTCTGAAAATCTTCCGTCGAAGAAGATCACAGGTCATTTTACACATTTCTACACTCTGATGGATGGTGACAGGGATGGGGGAAGATGGTCTCATCTCCTATAAGCAGCAAATTTTATGCTATGAGCTCATGCGTCAATCCTCTGTTTCTTTTACAGTGCTGAGTTTGTCGTGTGCCAAGTGTAGTTATGCTGACCCCGGATGTGACAGCGGGAGCATATTACCGACACCTTGTCGTGACGATGAGCAGTTCTGCTATACCTACAACGTCTACATTGTTAACGGAGGTACGCTTTGATCAGCCTTTTCTCTCCCTCTGTCTTTCTCTTCCTTCCTCCCTCCCTCCTTATCTCTCTTTTTTCTTCCTATCCTCCTGTCTTTTCCTTTTTAATCCACATTTTATCCGTCCATTATTTGTTGTTTTTTTTTAGTTTTCGCATCGGTCGTTCTTTTAGCTTTCTAGGTTCCCTTCCACGTATCTTTTAAGCAGAATTGCAATTATATCAGAGATGCGGTTTGAAGACACGTTAGCTCGTCCACACGTGAGTACTTCTGAGACAACACTAAGAATATGTAAGAAGACATCCGCGGTTATTGGGATTTGAATCTGAAATTTTTTACACTTAAAGGCAAGCGCGCTACCTCTCGGCCATCCTGGTGGCTTGATCGCTTGACAGTATTCTTTGTGTGTGCTAAGATAACTATGTATATCCATTAGCAGATATTAGGAGGAAGTGGGGATGCATATATATATAAGTTTCTCGCTAAAGCTAGGTTTCCGTTACAACCGGGGCAATTATAAGGGTGTTGCAAAGTTCATTAGTAGGCTAAAGTTTTTTTCTTAAAAAGTACAAACATGACGGAGGACTTTTGAATTTCATCCACATTGTGTGAATCCTAATGCACTTACGAGAAATTTTGGAATTTCACAAACTAAACAAAAAATTGCAAATATATATTATTGTTCCTAGATCAACCCCNTCCCCCCCTTCCCCTTCCGGGTAATTCAGTGAAATCACATTGAGAGTTATCCATACAGCTTGGAAGTCAGTCAGCCTTTCTATGTCAACAAAGAGAAATGTGATAAATTATACATAAACAGCAGGAACACAGTGAAGCCTTTGTTATTGTATTTATAACATTACAATCAAAGGTCCTTTGATAGGACATTAAAATGCTATGTAGGTTTGACATTATTTCCACATATTATTATTCAGAGTTAATTGTAAGATGGTGGTGATATCGCATTGTTTCATGCAAAGCTACTTTTTCAGTTATCCCAGCAAAGAGGCAACCATCAGAGTAGTGTCCAATGTATAGTTACCCATTGCGATTATGATGTTTTGGTACCAAACAACAGAGAAATGGAATGAGAGTTGACCAACTCTTCACATCATAAAACACCGTGGTTCTGTTTTTATGATGGTAAGTGACAGGGAAAGTTCGGTCCATAGAACTTGCTCTTTGAGTGATTATTAATTGTTTTGTTTAACTAGGCTAGGTCGTTCTAAATCTTATCATTGTCTATTCAGGACGTGGAACTTTCCGCGGATGCAGAAGAAACACCGAAGAGGAAGGATGCCGAAATTCTAAAGGAGGGGATGCGGTGATCTGCGTAAGACTTTGTGACTGGGAAGGATGCAACTCTTCATACATTCGTGGTCATGCCAACAGATGATTGGTCGGCTACTGGACAACGAAGGACTGCTGGTTGTGAATATGTTTAGACCTGGGATGGTATACTGCCCACGAAGCCACGAGTCGAACAGTTTGGATGCTGGGATGTGAAGAAAGCGACACAAACAAGACGTCTTGATGATGACCGTATCATTTCTTTCTGTTACATTCATCCGTCACGCTCTCCTCTGGCTGGCTCGGTCAGCTGTCGTAGTTTTGCGGCTGTGTCCTTTGTTACCGCACAAGCTCCTGTCCCCAAATCTTCCTTTTCCTCTAGCAGACACACAACCAGGCCAAAGATAGTGAAAACGAAAACTCGAAGATGTATGTGAGCTTTTGAACATAACTGTTGTGTTAAATATGGGATCTCCAATGGTGGTCAGAAACAAAAATGAAATCAGGTTTATCTAAAGTTTGTTCCAACCTGTTAGCGAAAAGGCAGATTTGGGATTGAATGTTGTGAATGAATGTTCTATTTATGTATCTGTTACGCTCGCGCTGCAATGAGAAACAGCCAATTTTTACAAAGTTCAACGTCAAACTATTTAATTTCCTCATGGTTTATGGCTATGTTACATTTTTCCACTAACAATTCTGTGATGACCTCCTAACATGTGGTTTGAGAAGAATATATATATCTTAGATGTACAGTCCAATTTCGTATGTATAGTACTGACGTATCATGTGCCATCGTTAATTTAGCAAGCTAGTGATAAGAGAGCCCTTAAGAGATAGATCTACGTTGATCTAGAGTTCTCAAAAATTTTAAGAGCATCAGTTGGAAGAGACAACATTATCGCTTTGACTCTGCCGAGCCAAAGGAGCAGGAGAGTGAAAAGTAGGAAGACTCCTGCGTTAAGATGCACGATGACTCACTCTACCTCATTTTGTATGTCGACAGGTTAGAATGCATCATCAGAATCTGGACAAATATGTCGAAGTTTGAGAATGATATTGTCAACTATTGATGATGTCATTGCAGTCCGAATGTCCCAAGTCTCATGGTACCAATGAAACCAGTCTAATTCTTTGGAACAACGAAGACATTCATGAAATACTTATCGTTGCTGTCTTATGAGAGGAAAAATTAGGAAGCGGTGCGCACAGAACGAAATGCAAAAAATTTAAGGCCTAAAGGTTTTCACATAACTTGCTGTCAGTTTCATCTGCGTCGTAACATAGGTTTTCTTCCTCAACATACAAATCCTGCTCGCGTAAAATTTTCGATGGCACAAAAGTACGTTTTTACCATGACATAGGTATGCCGACAAAACGAAATAATCTACATTCGTTGCTCATGTGAGGTGACACTTTAACGCATTCTCGCCACTGAGGTCAGCAGGGAGGATAAGCCGTGACTTGGTTACATTTTACGCGTGGCTAATTGCATAATTGTTTGTATTTACCTGTTTTCCTGTTAAAATTTTTTTTTTAATTGCGTCGTGCCAGGATGTATCTTGGCCAGGACCAACACGCAGTTTCCCGACGGCCCACGCAAGATATAGGTAAGAAGGAGCATTCCCATAACGTGAGGTCACAAAACATGTGATATCGGAACGCGGCGGCAGCCATTTTATTGTGTCGTACGGAGTTAAGTATTATGGTTATGTCCGTCTAAATAAAGATCAACGCTGTATAATAACTGGAGATTGATGCCCTATACATGAGGTTTATGGTTATGAAGAACGATTTGCTTCAGCATAATCAGGTGATCTAACTTATTCTTTTCATTTTATTGTGGTCTATTGACATATCAAGTTACTCCTTCTGATTTTGTGATATGCTAATCCGTTTTTTCACACAAAAATCTGAGATCAAGTATCATGCCTATTAATAATATTCAAATTTTGGGGACTACCATTGTTAGTGTATACTCCAACGTCTTGAGAATAAAAATGTAACCATCCTCAGCAGACAGTTCAAAATGGCTGCCAAACACTTCCGGAACTTCCGGAAAAGACCGAAGAGATAAGTGTCCCTTCTGGTATAATATAATTCGTGTAGGAGTTCGGCAATAGCGTTCTTTTTTTTTTTTCTCCTTCACACAAGCGACTGTATATTTCCATCAAATTCAAACAGAGTTCCTGTTTGCCCTGAGTCATCTTTTGTTATCTCCCTTCTGCACACTGCATTCCTTTGCGCATATTCATCAGGAGCCGTATGCACAATGCTGTCTATAATTACGCCCTGACGAAAGTTCCGGGAAACATTGATATTATTGCGGGTTTCCCATGGTTTCCCAGGGGCCAAATTTAGATAACCGCAGATGCTTATGGTTCCACCACTTCTAAAGCAAACAATAAATTAATATCCTTTTTGTGGCAGAGGAGATGAAGCCATTAAAACTGTATTTTTGTATTGCCTACTCATAAGCCAAAAATACAGACATGGATTTGAAGAATGTAACATGCATTTCTATATAAATGCTTGGCAAGTTGACTCTTTTTATGGAATTGTCTAAACAGAAGAGCGAAATAACAGAATTCTTCAGAGGAAGACAACTGCCTCAAGGAAAATGTTTCGTCAAGGAGCTTTTTGACAACACAGCTAGTGTATGAATCTTATCCAGCTCTACATACTTCCTTGATTTAACGATAAAAAAAATCATAAATAACTTCAAGTTCTATCACATAGAAAATCTTTGGTACGGCGAGAAGTCACAGAGATTTTCTGCTTTCTGGTGCTCTGGAGATCGGTGTGCGAAGAGACGCAAAGGAGAGATAGAACTTACGTTTTGGCGATAGAAGTACCCTTTTCCTTTCCCCAAACCCCACATTAATTCTAGATTACCATACTGCTCTATCCAGTGGCATGGATAAGCGCGGGGGAGAAGGATGGGCTGGGTTCTCACAAATCTTGTTCTGATAGGTACTTATCCCAGTCGCTTTCCATATCAACAATATGTGAGGTCTCCCTCAATCACTAGATAACCCCATGGTCCCGTCAGTCGGATCGCTGCTTTGCTATGCCACCCTGCCTACCACTGAGTACAAGCGCTTGTGAGATGTTTGTTTACTGATTGTATGTGTACATTGAACTGCATTTCTGCCGTCTCCCAGAAAAAAGATGGTATGCGCCACATGAACAATTTAACAAAAGACGCACAAAAATCCAAATTAGCATTTCATCTTACATTACTAGTTGATCAAAGTTGGCAGTTGGCTATTGCAGAAATTATAAAATCATGAGAGAATAATTCAGATGGAAAAAAGTACCAACAAGTGAATTTGAGCTGATGTGGCACGGACTATCTCTTTCCGTAACATGGCAGATATATGATGTTTATCTGAATTGCTCAGTATTTATTCAGTCTCAAAATCACGACTTCTGCTCAACAGTTGCTCTTGCTGTTTTTGTTGTTGTTTTTGCAGTTGTTGTTGTTGTTGTGCCCATTATTCTTCACGTTATGGTTCCAGTCACTGTTATTGCCACTCATATCAATTAGCTGTTGAGCTTTTCTTTCAACATTGCTGTTTTTCAAAAGTTATGATGATATAAATTATGTTGGTCACCCTTTCTCTAAAGATTTTTTCTTCGTTCCTTAAAACGTCGCTACCTCTTCAAATATTTCGGTCTTTTCCCAGAAGTTTTTATTTCTTTGTCCTTCACTGAGTTTGTTACCATTATTTTTAGATTTTAATGGTCATGTTGCAAACGTTCATAACTGCGGTACGTATTGTTAATGGAGGAAAACATTAAATGATTGCATTTATCAAGGAGTTGTCCATACGGTCATGAGTTAGTACACTGTATGACATTATGATGAGAATTGAACATGTCACAACGTTTTTGATGACCCGGAAAGCTGCAAATAAATCTGCAACTTGTTGTATATCGTGAAGTAATTTTCACATTAATTCCTGCACATGTATGAAGTATTTTCACCTTTTTCCTGGTGTAGTA
Organism: Ellobium chinense; assembly: GCA_033807755.1. NCBI lineage: Eukaryota > Metazoa > Mollusca > Gastropoda > Ellobiida > Ellobiidae > Ellobium > Ellobium chinense. Next base: position 543,266 of record JAWQUT010000059.1, read on the forward strand.
TTCACTTTGACATAATCATCTAAATGTCTGTGGGAACACTTTAACAGTCTTGTAAATGTGTCAACATTAAATGCTGACCATTATAAGTAACAGAAGACTGTCTACGTGGCTGACGGATATAAAAATCTGAAAAAGATGACAACATTGAAAACATAACTATCTTGTGTGCTCACCGGGAGCTAGAGACACGTAACGGAATTATTAATTAACAAGTTGCTCCTCGCACAACATCATGTGCGATTAAATAAGTGAGCTGCTTGACTGTGTGGTCAGAAAAGTGGGAAGAAAATTATAATGCCAACCTTCTAGATCCAAAAGTTTACTATTACAAATGAATGAGCCCACATACTGCCATGTACTATATCCGCATGTAATGTGAGAAAGTTAGTTTTCTTTGATCTCTTGTCATTTTACTGTCCATATCAGACTTCGAAGGTGTCAGCTGCTCGAAGATCATAGTCACAGAGTTCAAATCTAGCAGTCTAAAGTTTTTTGGTGATTTGTTACGTTAAACCTAAAAAGTACACAGAAAACAGTGGTATATAAAACTGGACAGGAACATAATTATACGAACTCTCTGATGAAATTTATATTTTAAAAATACATTGTTAAAAATAAGCAAAACAGAGTAACATAGTGATAATCAGTATATTTTTTATTCATTTAGGTGAATGGTGGCATGGTTCTCTCGCAATCCTTCACATAAATTTTGGGTTAGCCTCTTAGAGATTTGTCGAACCACTTGCCGCAGGAGGTTCATCAAAAAGTTAACAACCTCTGAGGACTTGCCGGGCAACACACAGAATGACTTTTGAGAACTGGCGCATTAACGATGGACTTTCTTACATAATAAGAATTGCATATACTTTGATGGTGAACGCTACTAAAGGTGCATTCAGCACCGATGCACTAATGTAATTCTTACGATGTTAAGAGATCCCATCCTTAATTCGCAAGTATTAAAGAAGTATTGTTCAGTGCGTTCGATTTATTACAGAATACGAGACAGCAGATAAAGAGCTTTGAAGGAAGTTGACCTGGATTAACTCCTGTCAGCAAGAGACATGAATAATCTCAGATAATCTTGAAAGGAAAGACAACACAAATCCCTTTCAAAGAATACACACGAAGAGGATCATTGTCTACAATGGGAGCTGTAGATATCGGAGAGGGTGTAGAGGAGGGAGAGTGCAAAATTTGTTTTACACTAGAGTCTTTCACTATCAGATTTTTATGATTGAATGTGTTTGTATGGGAATCGAGCTGACTGAGACCTTTGGACAGTTTGAGACAGTTTGCAATTTGACTGTTCCCTTCTCATACTGTCTGACACAACAAGACACAGTGTTTACATTGTTGAAGACAGCCGGGCTCATTATTCAAGATCAGCCCTGGCGTGGTATCAAGACACGGAGGTGATTTAGAATATAAAATATTTATTCAAGAACATTTATGAGAAACCCTGCACCCCCCACCGCCCCTTTTCTCCACCAGCCCCACTGACAAGGTCATTAAAATGTAGGGCTCCTCTGAAAAGATGAGATGGATTTCCTTGTGGATTATGATCCATCTTCAATCTTTCCCGCATACAGTTTTGCGTTTCGCTATTTCTATTCTTCCTTTGGCATGTCGCGCAGAGGTGTAGAAACAGAGTGTGTCAGTTTGCGAGTAAACTAGACGTGAATGTCCGAATCTAGAGACCGATGCTGATTTACCAGCGATGAGAATGGGTTTAAACTTTTTTGTTCCATTAAATTGCTACAGCTTGTGTCATCTTTCAAGGGTTTGACTTGAAAACTCGAGGAGACGTAAACTCTCGAAGATTTAAAAGCAGGTAATCTCCTTTGGGAGATGCAATATGAACTTTAATATCTTTGGACGCCCACGTAATCTAGAGGAGGAGACAGGCAAAAGTGTGCTGTGAAAGTAATCACATCTAAATCTGTCCTTAAAGAAAAATTCAGCAAGGATCAGAAATAGGAATCTGAGCTCAGATTTGTGTTGTCAGAACGTCAGATATAGACTCGGTAGATGTCCTTGTGAGAGTATAGATTTTGCTCCTCCGCCCTCCTTTCCGTTTGCGTTTAGATCTTAAGCACGACCCAGCAAAGTCTTTCTCGACATTTTTTAACTTTTGTTCCGTTCCAAGCCACTAGAATGGGACTCAGTCGTGAAATCGTGCTTATAGTTATTGGTAAACAGGCATTGTGACTGGAGATAGATTAGAAAGTGAGTGACGTTAATCTGCACTGGCCATGTGGTGGCCGGATTGGCTTGGCTTCACAAGTAGAAGGCTTTTTTAAAGCTTTTTCAGAAAGGTCCAGTACGTTTGAAATGTCACTTTTTGTTGTTGTTTATCTTGTTGTTGTTGTTGTTGTTGTTGTTGTTGTTGTTGTTGTTTTTGTTGTTGTTGTTGTTGTTTCAAATTGTTCAGTCGCTGTCTTTGATCATTAAGGTATGAAAGCAAGAGCTAAATATTTTTTTTTTAATTGTACATAATGTATAGGGAGGCACCACCCTTTTCCAGACTTTGAAATGCACATATATGATGAGGTGTTTAATGTATCTTGATGAATTTCTGTGCGAATTTGCACTTTAACGTGCTGAATTTTCTCTCTTAAGAACAATTCTCTTAAGGCAGTTGTCATTTGAGACATCACTAGCTGTTTTACACCAGATTTCTTCCGTGTCTCTTATATACAATTATGCACGAGGAGGTTGTTCTTTTTCGGAATTTTTGTCTGGATACATGGTAAGGTTTTTTGTTTTTTTTTACATTACACGTGTTGCTAGTATCCCATAATTCTGGGGCAAGACAGAAAGTCTGAGAACTCTTCCACAAGACCATGCATAAAAGTATCTAAAAGCCATGCATGAAATATTGTACTAACAACACTGATGATATTACGAAATGACAACTGTCCTAAGATCATGCACCAACCAACAGTTTGGGATAATATTTTGCATAGAAATCAAATGCACTCAAGGTGCTACAGACCACGAGCTGAGTGCACAATGCTAACTTCGCGCTGGTGCTAACTACGGGAAACCCCTAAAACGTAAGTGATATTCCCGGTAGTTACGATCAGCGCGCAGTGTTAGATAGCATTGTGCATATGGCCCTATGTTATGTACATAACAGCCTCTTGCAAAAGGTAGTGCCTCTCCTTTAGACTATCATGGACTTCTCGTCTCATGGGCCTCTTCTGTGTCTTATCACTGTGTCATCGCTTGTGCAGCTACTGCATATTCTAGAAGTCTTTAACCTTGCCTTTGAGTTCTGTACTTGGGGTTTGCTTTCATTTCCTCGTTCGTAAATGTCAAAAAGAATGTGACAAAATTGTCAGAGGCCTCATTCCTTTGCTTTATATATCATTATGTTGGTTCGTGCACTATGTCAACATTTGAGGCCCTAAAGCATTGATGATTTAAATCCATTAAAGAAATGATTTGACAAAATATTGTATGAGGCCTCATGCCGTTGCTTTATTTATGTAGTAGTTCGTGCATTAAGCCAGCATTTATTGATGCCCTGAGGCATAAATGGTTTAAAATCGTAATAGAGTTTGAAAATCTCGACATCGACTTTGGTTTTGCACTAACAGCATGTGAGTGTTTCTCCAGTCCTGCTATTATTTTGGAAAGGTAGTTATTACAAAGTGTATATAAATATATATTTTTAAAAATTTATTTATATAGGATGATTTAGAAAGAGACACAGTGTGGCCAAGAAAGGCCAAGAAAGCTGAAGATATAAAAGTGAAGGAAGAGAAAATAAAGAAGAGAAGGGAGAAAGAGAAAAATGTTTGAACCTGTAAGTTATTGTATCGGACCTAGGAGAGAGAGTGAGAGAGACTGAGAAACAGAAAGATGCATCATACTAACTAAATATGCTTGGGTTCTCAACACATCTAGGAATGCCTCTAAAGTGTTCAGCCAGAACGTTTAGAGGATCACACGGTCAGTGTAGGAATGCACGTGTTGTGAATATGGCCAGGTTTACGTAGAAGAAAACAGTCTAATACAGTATGAATTAGGTCAATCGACCAACTAGTTAAAACAGCGACAGAATTCTCGCTGCTGAATGGCAACAGGAAACACATTACGTGATGGCCTGCAAACTCCTGCCATTAACTGAATAGGTCACTGCATTCGCTATGTTAAAAGTTTTTTTTCTTTAAGTATCTCCTTAATATAAAATAAGAAGTATACGTGCTTGTTTCCCATTCACTGAAAGTGAAGATCATGGCAAATCATTGACTGCTCAGCATTAAGTTCATTTCGTATTTGAGCGGAATCGAAATATTCAAATACCTGGTGGACAGAGACTTCCTCTGGTCAACTAAAAATGCTGGTGAACCAGTCCTTCTGTGATTGAATTGGAAGTGGTAAATTAGGAGCATACTATTATATTTCTGTGTTTAAAAAATCTTCAACCAATGTATAAATCTGAAAAAAAAAATATATGACGTGTTTCTATGTGCAAAAGTTTATTAGGATATGTGCAGGAGTTTGTGAAATCAATGCGTTCATGGTTTCATTAAACTAGAGTTTAATGTACGAGGGGAAATCTAAAAGTTTTAATCCTGAACATGAAAGGAACATACTATAAAATTGAAACTTACTTATTATTATATAACGGCTATCATGCAATAACAACCCGAAAGTGTCTCAGAACTATCAGCAATGACACTGAGCTTCCCTGAAACTTATAGCTACCATAAAGAGAAGAGTGTGTTGTATGTTATTGCTGTATGTGTGCAAACTGCGGCCACGTGTATTAGCCCTCGCTTCTAGCAGTTGACTGTTATTGACTTAAGAGACAAATACGGCTCCATGCCGTCGATCCCATAGATTAGATTACATCACCAAACAATTGATGCTGCTGTTTAAATCGAATTGCCCCATGCATCGATTTATTAATTTGAAATATGTCATACTGTGCTGTGTATACTTAACATCTTTGACGACTAGCCTTGGCTGATGATGAAGAGATAAGGCTATAAGCTTTCTGTGTGTTTCCCTATGAAATTGTTTCATTTTATTACTTCATCTGTGAATGTTGTTGATATTACTGCATTATTCAATGCTATTATTCTCGGTAACAGACAATCACCCTCCGCTATATGTCCTCATTCAGTGTATTCGTATTGCTTCTGAAATGTCATGTCGAAGCTACTTACTGAACTGATAATTTATTTAAAATAAAATGTCGATATTGAGCAAACGCTGAATATGTTTCCTTTCTTGGAATGTATGGGTAGTATGCAATTCAAAGGCCGAAGACTGAGAAAACCTCTTTTTACTTCCTTTTTCTGAGCTCCCCTGATAACGAGAACTTCTTCTTACTTCCTTTGTCTGAAGTACCTTGCCTACGAAAACGTCGTCTTACTTCCTGTCCCTGAGCATTCCAGACTATGAAGACTTCTTGTTACTTCCTTTCTTTGAGATCCCTTGACTATGAAGACTTCTTCTTACATCCTTTTTCCAAGCCCCAATGACTACTAAAACGTCTTCTTCCTTTCTCCGAGCTGCGTTAACCACAAACACGTTTTCCTTCCTCTGAGCTCTCCTGAATACGAAGACTTCTTGTTACTTCCTTTCTCAGAGTTTCCTTCTCTCCTTCTTCGACTTTCCCATATCTCTCGGCATCCATGTTAAGGGGCCTAACATTGAATAACCTGGATCTGACGTCAGTGTTTCTATTGTCGATGACCTTTCACTCTCTGCCACTGATGCTGTTCTTGCCGTCTAACTCAACCTACCTAAGGGCCTAACGGTGTGCCTACCTTCTTCCTTAATACAGGACTGTTGTTGCTGCTGCTGCTGCTGCTGCTGCTGATGATGATGATGATTGATGATGATGATGACTGGTGATGTGATGATGATGATGATGATGATGATAGTGATATTGATGATGAGAATAGTGATGGTGATGATGATGATGATACTGCTGTTTAATATCGACTGCTAGACAGTTCATCAATATATTTTTAATACTGTATATTATTCATAATCAGTGATGATACTGCTGCTGCTGATAATGATGATGATGTTGTTGTTGATGTTGATGATGATTGGTGATGGGATGATGATAGTGATGCCATAGTCGCTATTTACTGCTGATATACTACGGCAAAATTCTAGGACTTTTCGAGGGTGTTCTTCAGTTATAGTTATATTAGGCAGGAGTAAGATTAGCAGTTGCAGGGTTAGGTAAGAGAAAGCTCCTTTGGAATGGTCCCTAGATATAATCCAGACACTTCTCATAAGAGTGTTTCCTTTTCTCTAATCCTTGCTCACGTTGATCGATGCACACTGTCCCAGGATATTTGCCTGTTGTACCAAGGTGTCGAATGTCGAAGACAGCACACACACACACACACACACACACACACACACACACACACACACACACACACATCACATATACACACACTCACATACACACAAACATATTATGCACACACATAAACACGCACAATCTTTCTCTTTCTCTCTTTTTCTCTCTCACACACACACACACACACACACACACACACACACACACACACACATACTCACGCACTCACTCACTCACTCACTCACTCACATACTCACACACTCACACTACACACACACACACACATATATATACACAACACACACATAGACACACACAAACTCACACACTCGCACACTCTCACACACACACACACACACACACACACACACACACACACACACACACACACACACGAACTGGCATCGTTAGTAAACAAGACTGAGCCATGAAACAATACTCTTCCAAAGTAAAGATATCAGCCGCTAGAGGAAAGTCAATCCTATCACATAAAAAAGAAGTGACTGGTATGGGCTAAACAATAAGTCGACGTCGACGTCGACGTCAACGCAGACATCTTATTACTTCCTCTCTCCCAGCTCTCCTCTCCTGGTAAGAGTGGAGAAAGAACATCGAGACGCAGATGGGAACATGATATCTGTGACTGGCGGAAATGTGAGCTATACTCATGGCGCGAAGAATAGTAACTAATATAATCAGGTCCAGACATCGGAAAAACCCCTTTCTTTCCAAAGCACCAGATGTAACAAAATAGTGAACACCCCTCTCTAACTCAGCCAAAACTTCCGGTGCATGCGGAAGCGATCACGGGTTTATAAAACAATCTTAACAGACAGGCAGCTCATCTGGATATAAATTTTCTGGTCATCAAGAATCTCAAGAATAGTCATGTGAAAGGAATTTAAAAAAAAAAAAGGAAAAGGTGTGGTAAAATAGACCCCGTTGTAGTAGAAGATTGCATGAAATACTTTAATGAACGACTTACTACATCTAGATCTAGAAACAACTCTAAATCTAAAGCAAGACACTGAGTTTGATGCTTTTTGTTGTTTTTTTTTTAACTTTGACCATATTCTCTCAGGTTATCATTTATTTGGTATGCTCCAGTGTCTCGACAGTTTGCAGTTCCTCTGGCAAACTGTTGGGACTCGTGTGCTTGGATTAAGAATAGGAGTTGGATGTGGAAAGAAGAGGCAACCTTGGGACAGACAGACATTTTCGAATTTCGGGGACAATCCTATGACTCTTTCAACGCATGCTCGAATTAGACCTAATGGCAGGGTTAAGGGTGAGATTAGGGTTGGGGGGTATGAGACAACAGCTATGAACTTTTCCAGTGATGTTTTCTCTTCGCTAGTCCTGTCCCTATTCATAGCTCAAACACACCTTGAAGGTTCCCAAGATTTTGCCAGATGTAACAGTTCATGCAATATGCCAAAACAATGAAGTGCAAATGGACAAATGTTACATCAACATAACAAATGTTCTGAATTACACTTGCTGGGGCATTTGGCCCAAAACTATATGTTTACAGTTATCTGATACCTGTTTTCCAAAATTTTCGAAACACAGGTCCTTGCTGCACACAAGGTATAAGAGAAAGTATTCGTTCAATCAAAGTCGATGGCGTGAGCCATGATGGAAACGCCATTCAATCAATCAGAATAAGTCTAAAGAAAATCTGTCTGACAAGGAACAATACCATAGCGACAGTAGAACAGCGTACTGATTACACTAGGAGAAGAAAGGCCTCATCATCAACAAAACCAGTCACAGAGGCGTAGGCTTCTTTCGTTCTCCGTCACTATGTCATTCACGCCACGATATGCAGATGGTTGCAAGAGAGGCCTGCAGGACTGTCGGTTTCCGCCTCTGCCGGAGTGCTGTGTGAACAAGGCGAGGAGATGTGCCACCATTCCTTTCTTTTATCTCGTCAAAGATCCGCCCTGGTAAAGACATACTATACAAAGGCAGCTTTTTTTTTATGATTATATTGTTTGTTAAGACTTCCAGACGGGTCCTAAATGGGTCCAAAATGAATGGCTACATTATATCAGCGAAGAACTTTTCGTAGGCACATCCTGGGCATCATCAAAATTGAACGCGTGAGGGAAACACACGGGTACCTGCTGGGCTTCACGTAGGTAATAGCTGGGAAACACACGGACGAGTAAAACCTGAATTCTAAATAGGTGGGGCAAATGATCCTGGCCTAAAACACGTATCATGTGGATAAGCCCATTTCCAGATGGGTGGAAGGGGAGAATTCTATTTACGTCTTAGCTGGGTCGTTGGGGAGGACTCTATTAAAAAAAATACCGCGACAACAACAACTGAGAATGAGAGTTGATGACGACAACGACGACGACGATGATGATGATGATGATGATGATGATGATGGCTGTAACTGAAACTAAATATAGTTCTGCCCAGATGTAACCAAAAAAAAACTTGATTAAATATAAGATGAATTTATTTTTTAAAATATTCGACGTTTCGTGTCTGACCACATTTTGATATGTGAAAAATGAACTAAGAGTAAGAGACATACAAAGAAAAGCAAGTGAGGGCCAATTATAGAAATGGAAACAGAGCAACTGAGAGACATAGTGAAAGGCCGTGACAAAGAGAGAAGTTTAAGTGATGATGGCTGTACTGATGACAACAAAATGACTTCTCTCCCTAGTGACAATGATGATGGTGATGATGATGTGATGATAATTATGATAAAGCAGATAATGATTATGATGATGATTCTTATCATGATGATGCTCGTGGTAATGATGATGATGATAATGATGATGTTGGTTGTAATGAAGACAGCAAAAATAAATTCTCTCCCTATTAACAATGACGATAGTGATGGTGATGATGACAATGATAATGAACATAATGATCTTAATGATGATTGTAATCGTGATGATGCGGGTGGTGGTAAAGATGATGATGATGATGATGATGATGATGATATGATGGCCCGGCTATAATGGTGACAACCAAAATGGTTCTCTTTCTGTTAACAGTGATGATGGTGGTGATAATGATGATGACAGTGATAATGAAAATCACAATTATGATGATGATTGTAATTAGGATGATGGTGATAAAGATGATGATGATTACGATGACGAACATGACACCGACCATGCTTGTGACAAAGATTTTGATGATGATGATGATGATGATGATGATGATTACATTTCATGAGGATATATTATTCTAACGTGTTCCTGATGTAAACAGGTACTGTTGCCCTCCGAAGTGCCCAAAGTTCAAGAAGCCTCTAGTACGCCGCAAAGAATACGACTATCAACTGTTGTGAGTAGTCTAATTTCTCTGGAGCCCTGATAAAAATAGGTGACCGAGATCCAGAAAAGCACTGTGTTGTCGCAAGCCCAAAACAAGGTCATAATCAAGCTACCATTCACAGTTAAAACCTCGTGCCTTCTACTCTTCAGGACATCGTTACTTACGAGGTTTTAACACAACGTTAGCGCCATTCAAAACTTGATAATTTGACAACTGTATGGAAAGCCAGAGATGCACTTTCGCTCTCAAGTATATTTCTTGATAATGGGGTTGGCAGAATTCATGGACTTTCCCACGTACTCATACTTGGCGTATTGTTACAGGCATTGTTATGACACAGAAAGTATTCAAAACATAGTTCCTAGATTATGATACTGTACAAGGGCTGTCCCATTATAGCGTATTCTTCCCTAAGCCTATCCAGATCTAATTCTGTCCCAAAACGTAATCCAAGGACAAGGTAAGAGAGTCCATTGATATTGTCTGGGGTTTCACATTAACAAGTTTCAAATTTTCTTAGGCATTAAGCTATACGTGGAAAATACATATATTCATAATAACCACTTCCGACAATACTGTATATCGTTAACTGCAACACTAAAACAACAGCTGAAACATCTAGTTCACATGCTATTCAACTTTACCCCCTCCCTGCCCCCTTTTAGACAGACAGACACACACACACACACACACACACACACACACACACACACACCATCACCACCACCACCACCATCAATGTCTATGTAGCCGGTTCTTCTGCAAAGCGATGCTACCCCAGTCCCCCCTTCCCACCCCTAATTACAAATAAACAAACAAACAAACAAACAAACAAACAAGCAAACCATTACGCAAATAAGCCCTATTAAAAAAAAAAAAAGAAACGATCTTCAGAGAATACATGACTGTGGGTGAAACTCATCAGAAACCTATAAGATTTCCCGAGCAGAATAGGTTACCAACAAAAATGATAGCAAACGTAATAAAATAATTTCAATGTAGTACTCCCGAGCACCTACTTTTCCGTGTTCACTTCCCGGTTTTCTTCATACGCTGCTTGGTCTATTTTCAGCCAAAATCTAGAAAACATCAATTTTCTAATGCCTCCATTTTCACCTCCGCTCCCCTCCCTCTCCCCCACACACACACTCCCAAAAAAAAAATGAAAACAAAAACATCTGGTGACCGATGAACCTCTCACACCCACCCCTACCCCGTTCTCGATATTTTCAAGGCAATGGTTTTTGTGAATTATAGAGTGTTAGCTTTCCCTAGACCCAAAAGGATCACAATGATGGTGAAAAATTAAAG
>JAWQUT010000059.1:554303-566873 GCA_033807755.1 Ellobium chinense
TGGGTGGGAAGTCTTTTCGGGGTGGAGGGAGGAGGAGGAGGTGGGGATGAAAGATTGACGGCATCCACAAAAATCACTGATCGTCATTATGAACTTACGCTATGAATTTCTCTCTCTGACACACCTTTCTTTTATCACACAGGTACGACGCTCAGCTTGAATACATGCCACCCCATCTGGAGGACCGTGTCATGCCGGCCCTGGCATTTCGTTAGTAAGTCACTCTTCATGTACCGAGGCGGTAAAATAATTTGAAAAAAAAAAAGTATGCATGTGTTTAAACCTGAGATCATTCACAGTTTTATTAAGCATGACTGGAATTGTCACATAAAACTAAAAAAAAAAAATATAGCCCCAGCATTGTCAGTGCTCTCGTCACTAAATTTTGTCATAAACTCTTAAAGTTTAAGCAGGATGGAGGATAAGGAGGCAGCAGTTCTTTTGTTGCATATTGCCCTGATGATGGGTCTCTATTCGCCCATCATTGGAGAGTTTGCGCACTAACGATGGGATCTTTTATAATCGTAAGAATTAAATTCGTACACCGCTGCTGAATGCGTCCTAGATAGTGTTCAATATGCAGAGTTATGTGAGAGCTTGCTCATTAATGATGGCATCTCATACCATCGTAAAAATTACATTAACGCTTCGTGTTGAACTTCACTAAGGATGCATTCAGAACCGATGCACTAAACTAATTCTTACGATGGTAAGAGATCCCATCGTTAATGCTCAAGCTTTCAATTACTGTGTGTGTTTGAGGGGAAAGAAGAGGTGGGGGGNGGGGGGGGGGGGGGGGGCATGGGGAGAACGGCAGAGTAATCGAGAGGTAAAGCTTTTGTCTCTTGGTGTAAAAAGTCCCGGGTTCGAACCCTGTAAGAGGCAGGTTTCCCTTGTAGTATTTTGCGCGAAGTTTTAGAAGACGTCCTCTTGTCAGCTGCCAGGCGGAGAGTTAAGCCTTGTCTCTGATATATCAATGAGTGTGCTGAAAAGGACATCAAAACATACCACAAAGCAAAATGAAATATGTGATGAATAGTGTAGATACCTTTACAGAGACTTTCAATTCGAGAACTTAATCCCCCTGTACTGGTCATATACCATGCTCTTCTCTACGTGTATGTTATATGCCTGAATTTGCAGTTTTGTTTCGTTATTGAAGTTCTACAAATTCATGGAAGAATGTATACATGGATCATACTCACCGTTATTTAAGTGATAAGATGTCATTGTCGTGCTACTCAAAAAGACTGTCATTTAAATCAAAATCACCCTTTGGGATCTCTGTAAAGAGTAAAATATTCTGTATTTCTCCATACGGCTAATCCTTTTGTAGATTTTTTTGCTGTTTCCGAGACAGAGAAACATATGCGCTACTGATTAATAGACATACTTAGGCGCAATGAGAAAGTTGTTTTGAGTCTCCTGTGACATTTTAATATTGGCACATATGACATTTTTTCGGAAGATGGCAGTCCCTGTCCTATGACTTGAAACAGTTCTATATATATATATGAGCATATCATTCATGATTCAGTAGCCTAATTTGAATTCGTTCAATAAATTTATGGCGAAAACATGCGACACTCTAGGAGTTTCTCATAGTTATTGAAGGTTTGGATTCTTCTTTTACAACAAGACAAAGTTTTTCTGCAAACGCAAACTAATGTTAAATTTTTCTCTTTCAGTTACAGCGAACATATCCCCGATCTTGATGAAGATGAGTGCTACCTTCGTTATAAGAGAAACCCATATCGAGGTAAGAACGAAGTTTTTTGCTCCTACCCTTGCCCAACTGGTCCCCAAACTTTTTCACCGATGTCTCATCCAAACGTTGCTGGCAAAAATATAATAGCTAAAGTCATTTTAGAATTTCGTGGACACAATATTTACCAATTTTCAAACCAATCATATAATCATCCCGTTTAAAATTTTAGAGAGGACCACTTCTTTGAAAGTGAGATATAGATTATCAGTCTTCGTGTAAATTTAAACTGACGCGTGCCTCTTTAAAAGTCTTATTTGTTATTTCTGCAGATTTATTTAACATTATGTATTTCTATTTAAGTATTTATTCTACATATTTGAAAATTTTGAATAAAGAAATTTATTTTTAAAAACGAAGGAAAAAGAACGAGCAATTTTTCGAGGACAGAAGTGAGGAAGGTGATGTAAAATAAAAGAGGAAAATTGTCAAAGGATGGGAGGACGGAAGAGAGAGGATAAAATTATGCTGAGAAAGGTTGCACAGTGGACAGTTGCTTCCCAAATGTTAATTCTTTCATATTTATAGCTTCCGTGGTCTGCACTCAGTGTCCTGCCAACATCAGCCCAATTTCAATGAAAGCAAGCCTGCATGATTATATTTATCGTCCCTTAACAAAATCTCGAATAAAATGGGCCCCCGGTTTTTCACCCCTCGCTAATCTAATCGGAATTTCAAAATGAGTGGCCAACCGGAAGTGTTTCCGGTCTACTAAAAATTTTGTGGCTGATTGTTTGCGACGGAAACACGATTCTCATCTCAGCAAGCTATTTTTAGTATGAGATGTCTGGCTTAACCAAAAATATGAGATTATGTCAAAGATTTTCACATTCCACGGCGGCTTCAATACGTTATGTCTAGACAACTACGGTCACCAAAATGCATGACATTCAAGTCGCCAAAGGAGATTATCCACACCCAAAGCGTTTATATTGAATACGCACCAACGGGCAATAGTTTGTATCTGCTCACTACTATAAAGGATGATAATATAGTTACTGGAAATACCCGATTTTCATACACTCAAGAGTAATGCATTCAGGAGCTATTGCACACACTATTTACACCGATAAAGTCACAGGACGCCATAGTATTCATGAGCAGCACCGCTGACTTCTAGTTTTACTACAATGCATACAATGTCATTTCGTGCGGCGTTACTGTATACTCAAAAGTTAAGAATTGGAGTGACTTACTATTCTAAGTCAAAGGAGTCAATCTCGCATTCGCATTGGACAAATTACTTGGGTATGATTTTTTCACCATAATGCTAGTAACTTCAGTCATACCCTTATAATCATCAGCTCATTGCTGGCGAATGAATACAAATCCTAAAAGTATGTTCCATTGACACAAGCAGACAACAATGGCTGATGGATGAGGAACGACTGCCAAACTTTTTTCCTCGCCGTTCAAATTTAAGAGTTTTTAGCCTTCATCTAGGTTGGATGGATGATTACATAAATGTGTACGAATCAGGATCACAGTTCCTTACACATCATAGGCAGGAGGGAGCCGTGACCTGAATTCGAAGTTCGAGATTCGTTCCTGGAAGAATCTGCGGCATCCTGCGGACCTGACAATTGTTATGAAATCGGTTACGCACGCTACAGCCTAGCAGTGGGCTACCAATTAATAGTTATTATGTTAGATCTACATCGTCTCCACCCACAGGTAGATCTAATGACATCCTCATATTCTAGCAACGCGATCGGCCTACAGATCAGTGCAGGCCTACAGATTAGCGCAGGCCTACAGATCAGCTTAGCAGGTCTACAAAGTTGGCTTTGCCGAGTTTACAATAATTATTATTTCACATGGTGTCGGGACAAGGGCAAGGCCAATGCACTGTAGTGCTAAGCATAATTGATACTGAGTACTTTTTTTTAGGGTATCGGGGTGTATCTGTCAGGTATCCAGTATTTTGATGTTTTCTGTGGCAGTCTATTGTTTGAACGATTCATGATTTGGTTAAAAATAACAAACCCTGTTCCCAGACACAGACACACACTTTCATAAATAAGAATAAATAGCTGTATGTAAAATATGTTTTCTTCAGAAAAAGTGAAACCCTTGTGGTTGAAATCATATTATACGACAGCGACACACAAGGGTTTGGTTTTTTAATATCCGAACTCGAAAGCAAAAACAGGAGGGCATGATTATGTACTTGTTATCATAATAATTATCTCCCCATAGTGAACCCCGAACAAGGCAGTAACTTCTGTCAAGATATGATATGATATGATATGATATGATATGATATGATATGATATGATATGATAAGATATGATAAACTTTTTTAATCCTTATGGAAATTTGCTCTGAACAAGTGCAGTACAGCTTCTACACGAAACAGGTCATTACATTCATAACATAAAATGTAATTACGTACAAATATGGCATACCATCTCATCCACACACACACACACACACACACACACACACACACACACACACACACACACACATATGGGAACATATTGAACATTATATAACTTTATTCATTGATTATAGAGTCCACATCAACCTAGTTCGAACAGGCCCATTGTCTCTCTGTAATCCTCGTCAATAAAAGATGGGCAAGGTTTCTCCTAGTTACTGAGCCCGTCAACATTTGATTACGGTGTAATCTATTCCGCCCACTTGTTTCCTCCACTGGTGCAGCTCCTTTTCTGACCCCAAGAACTTGCACCTCTCCACCTTATCACTCTCCCCTTAACTGCATAGCATGGCATATGATACGACATATTACATTACATAACTGGTCAAATGAAGTGTACACATGACATGACCAGTGGAATTTGGCAAGATGAGGGGAGTGGAAGAGCCTCTGGGAATCGAACTGGCTTTCGGGTATTTTCGTGAGCTGGAACGTCGTTATTAATAAACCCACTCACACTCCCTAATGGTATTGGTCCAAAATACAATAGACACGGACGGGGCATCTTACCTTTTATCTCTAGAACGGGGAAGGAGAGGGGAGGGAAGGAAGATAAGAAAAGAGGAAAAAACAGTGTGAATATTCTGAAGTGTACAAAAAGGAATATGCTGAAAATGTGTGGAGTGTAAAAAGTGGACAGACCAGACTTTTTTTTTTTTTGAGGGGTGGGGAACAAACCTAGGTGTGGNGGGGGGGGGGGGATGACTAGTGGGAGGGCCAGGAAAAAGAGGGTAAAAAAAGTTTTAAAAACGGTTTATATCTGCTCATTTGCGTTGGCTGTACGATTCCTTCAGAGATTAGTAACTCAAGGATGAATGGCATTTGAGAACAAGTCGACTGCGAAAATTAGTTAAGAAGAACATACACTGTTCGTTTGGGTTAATTATTCATCACTAGAGCCGGTAGACAGACTTCACACCTCAGGCACTAGGTAGCTTAACACTTTAACTCCAGTAGGGAGCAGTCGGAAAGAAACGCTATGCATAATGAATAAAATTAAGACTATTGCCTGCCCACACTCAGTACTCGAGTTTTGCCTCCCACGCATTCTCGTCAGTTAGTGAAGACTGCAAGGCTAGACCATCATATTGAGTTCAATGTACACGATATTCTGATGTCATGTTTGTTTTACAGATTTTGGAGAGGCAAAGACAATACACCACTATCAACTTCTATGCAAGCAAGGTCATTCGAACTTCGCACATCACAAACTCCTGCAATCATTACTTTCTTTTACACGTTTCCATTGTCAGATGAATGTTATTGACTGATAAAGGTCTGTTACATTCGGCTTCTCTTGGCTGTTGCATCCTTTACTTTCGGAGGCGAGATTTTATGATACCATCACACATTACTTTTACATTTTGCTTAAACCGGAAGTGAACTTTGCTGACAGTGGCTAATTAAGAACGATCTATGACACTGATTTATTATATGGCTTATATAGCATAAAATACATTTGAGTTGTACATGAATTACTGATGACAGCTATAGAAAAAAACATAATTATAACTTCCACATGTGTGGACACAAATGGACACACACACACACACACACACACACACACACACACACACACACACACACACACACACACACACACACACACACGCACACAAGCACAACTCAGATATTTCGCCGATTAGAGGCTGCGAATTTCGCTTGATCAGACCTAGGAAACCTAGCAGAGGTTGTCGTAACTGCCTTTAGTTTACTGTGAGCAAAGGGAATAGGGATAGTGGGGTGGAGTGGAATGTCGTTGAACATCTTCATGTAAACTCGGAACTTTCTCATGATTGCGAATCAAAATATGGCTAAAACCTTAAATAGATAAGTTTCCTAATTTATTGTTCTATTTTTATTTTTGTTTTAAATGTGCTGAATAGGAACTTTTCAACATAGTTCATGCAAAACAAGCCTCATGGAAAATGGAAAACACTAATAATATTACTACTTCAATTACTACGACTATGTCTACTACTACTATTACTACTACTACTACTACTACTACTACTACCACTTCTACTATTACTACAACTACTACTACTACAACTATTACTACCATTATTATTAATATTACTACTACTACTCTTACTACCACTACAACTTCTACAATGTGATTTGATTTAACTCTCCCTGGGGCATGGTGGCCCCGTTTTTGGGGACTGTTTGGGTCGGGTGTTAACCCTTTCGTTATGACAAAAGAAAATGTGACCTAAATCTGCCTTAACATTCGTGAGTCGTGCTTTCGTGCTCTTATAGTTCCAACCTGAATTCTCTTGGCCCCTGGACTCCATCTCCACCCACCATGCCCCACATCCTGGTACTGGTTCCACTTTCGGGTGCAAGGTCTCGGTTTTCCAACATAAAAAAAAAAAGTCGTATCTGACACTGCTTCAAAACTGTTCACTAATGTTGAATTGTGGAAAAGTACTCGACACTTCGGCCCGCTTTGCTTCGACAAACACAACTTTCTGTAAAATGTGATTTAATGGTAAATCAGTCAAACCTGACCAGAATAGCCCCAAGATGACCAAATGACGTGAGAAACAAATACTACTCATGACAGTAACTTGTACCGTGACAGTATTGTCCTAAAACTCGTTGCGATTTGTTTAGACACGTAAAGTCCAACGGTCGTTTTCGTACACGAAACAAACACATACACTAACATCAGCAAGAGCAATAACAAAGGAAAAAAAAACCTAAGGACTCGATGTTTCTCATGATGTTGTTGTTGGTTATGGTGATGATATTGGTGTGGATAGTGTTTGTTGGCCATAAAGCCATTAACTCTTATTCATGCTGCCCGTACGTGATGTTAGTGACAATGACGTCAATGGCTTTACCGAGAATAGTAATCTCGTTCCCAGATTTCAAACTGTTGACCACTCAAAAGAGACGTGACGGTACTGATAATGATTTTACACCGTGAAATTTTATACATAGTGGAAGTGAGGAACACGTAGGGTAATCAATCATATTTTTTCCCAAGGCCTAGGTGAACTGGCCACAGATTTGAGGGCATAAAATCACACCCTTATTCGTTCAAACTGCTCCTTTAATGGTGATAACTGTGTTCATACAAATCACTTGTGAGGAAAAGTATTTTTTAAACAAGAAACAGCCACAATGTTAGATGAGTTTTCAAGACACCAGCCGGCCACCCAATACCCGAAGGAGGTATTTAATCCCAACACTAAATGTGCAACTCTAGGTTCCAGGAGCCAGACTGTAAAAGCCTCCTTGAGCCATTTAATAATTTATTTTCCTTGAGCCACAGGAATCTTCCGACATGGCCAAGGCTAGTCCGCAGGTCTGGTGCCACCACTGTGTTCAAATTATATACTGTTTACAGTGGAGGTCCTTCATTAAGATTTTTCACAATTTAATTTCCTTGAAAAGGGGTAAATTTGGCTTTCTTTTGCAGATCAAAGACCCACACAAATGAAATCCGCTGAAGGCACTGGGAAATACTGCCTGCAACAATTATTTTTTTTTTACAGATTCAAGACTGACTTTCACCACTTCTGCGATGTGGTTTCATGTTATACGTATATTTCTATACTCTGTTACTATTGACTCGGATAGTCCATTTTTTTTTAACCAGTTAGGCTTCTGTAACCTCTAGTCTCAGACTCTGACGTTGTACGCTTGATTGTCAAATAAAGGATACAGTCTCCATTTTCTTTCTTTTTTTTCCTTGAACCGAGGAAAACAGGGCTTGTGGCTTGCTTAGCCTCTTCCTCATCTCCTCGGCTGTTTGGGACTGCGTAATTAACAAAAAAACAACGTGGATCGCGTTATGTTAGCAAAATGAACATATTAAAAGAAAACAAACAAAAAAAAACTTCCAGGTCGTTTTTAGCCCCGAAACCACAAAACGTACATATTTAGAGCAAAAGAGATGTATATAGCAAGTACATTCGAAGATCCATGACGATGCTGGACCGTGCACAAAATTGAGGCTGCCTTATTGCTTATAAACTATATGATAATGCTTTGATGCACGCGGCCTGTTTTTTTTTGTATTTCTACCTCATCTATTAGCACGTGAGTTTACTTATGTAAAGGCAGACATGAGGAACATGCGTGGTCACGAAATATATCCAACTGAGTACAAACGAACAACATAGCGAATGATCCTAATCTGGTTCATTTCAGCAGAGGCTATTATTTGTCACGATCAGACTGATTAGTATTGTATTCATTCACACTCATTTTTTTTTCAAACCTATGATCATGGTTCCTATGGGGCAGGTTGGGGTAGCGTGGGATGAATGCAGGGTGGGGATGAGCTTAACCTTTCACACTATGTTTATTATTACTGGCTCCGTGCCTACAAAAATATTTGTTTCCAAAAAAGTACATTGTCTACACAAACCCCTGCAAGTTCAATGGAATAAAATATTTTAAAGGCTTGCATTAAAACAAGCCTGATGTGAAAACCAGATTGCCGTTATAAAGTTGATCAGGGTAAATTAATTTTAGAAAGATATTTTAGAATGTGTGAAAACATCAAAAAAATGTTTATGCCGGTGTTTTATTTGACTTAAACCTACGTAAAAAGCTTCCAGTCAATGTTCATTAAAACTTAGGCAGTAACGGATTGTTTTTTGTGACCCGAAAATACGTCTCTTCTATGGTTACCAATTAGGCTGCAGACATTCAGTTTAATTTAAATTCTAAAATGGTTAAATCGATGTACAGTTTGCAGTCACTGGGATGTAAAAGTTAGCATCCTCAGCTGAAAAGTTGAAGAATCTGAGTCTGATTCCCGGTAGGAGGATCAAAATGTGTAGCCTGAGACGATTTTCGACCTTCTTGTCTCCAGACTGATCTTTTCCCAATGTTTGCAGATTATTCAAGTGAAATTGGTTCCGATAATTTATTGTCTAGCCTCAAAAGTGCACTTTTCTTACTCCCAGTTCCATCTTGTAAAATAACGTTTCAGTCGGACTCGAGTTGCAGCAGTGTCCTAAGAGTAAAGGCTTACAATAGCCTACTCTCAGAGCTGTAACCCTACACTCATCTGAGAATTTCAGATAATGTTCTTCTGCCCATGTGTTCCGGCTAACTACTAGTTTCGCAAGACCTCAGTATTGTCTCTCATCCCTGAGTAATTCGAGGGCCGACTGAAGCCTAACCAATTCTCCCAGGAGGAAATTTGAGGACTAAAAAAACACACCGCAACAAATGAAAAAAAAATCATTATTTATGTTATTTATTGTTATGATGGGTTTCCTGTAACAATGATGAAGATTAATTTTGCGAAGGGAAGACACCCAATGCGTCAGATTTTGACATGCTAGCTTTTACACTAGCAAAATTGCTGACCTCACAGACATTAAAGTTAAAGGTAAACACGAGCGTGAAAAATTATTTTCCATTTTCCAGTACTTTTTCTCTCTCAGAATTTTCTATAGTGCCACCCCCCCCCCCCCCCCCCNCCAATTTCGCAAGGAAAGAGCACCGTTCTTTTACGATAGGGTCGTATTTTATGACGCAATAAGGAGGCTCGAGTGACGGGGATTTAGTCCTTGCATCAAGATTTATTCCCCTTGCTCGAGGAGCAGAGGCTAGTAGCAAAAATGATGACGTTACGTAAGTTCCAGCAACTGCACACACCTCTATCTGACTAAGTATTATTAAACTTTCAAGTAATGTTCTGGTCATCCAAATTCAGACGTTAAAGTCAGCCGTGTACGCCAGTTAAAGTATTTTGCATTCTTATTGCCTCGGCATGATTTTGTTTGACACATTTGCAAATTATAGTGGAATAATAGATTCATACCGATCTGTTATCACACGTCTGCAGAGCACTGGCTAAACAGATTCGCTATGCGACTAGAATGTATTTGACGTAAGCTTATGGCCGCCAAATGCGCATTGGATGTAATAATTTGGACTTTGCATAATATGACTGTGGATTGTCCAGGGCGGGCAGAGGCGTTACGTGATGTTGACAGTCATTTGAAAAACTGGTGGATTTTTTCCCGTAAATACTAAGATATGCTGTGATAGCAAATTTCCAGTAAATGAATAATAAAGTTATATCTTATCTTATCTTATCTTATCTTATCTTATCTTATCTTATCTTATCTCATCTTATCTCATATCGTTTAACATGGTATGTAGAACGATCCAACCGTCCTTTAAATTATCATGAAGTGTTGCCGAATTTTTTTCTCATCATAAACTTACTGCCCTAGTACATCGTTTGCCTTGACACATTACAAACCCTGAAGAGTAAGATCGTATTTATCCCTCACTTCTACTTCCCCAACCTCCCCCCAACATAAATATCAAACGAGGTTAAATGATAATAGGATGCCTTAAAGCACATCTTGTGGCGTGGTGAGAAGAAATTCTTCATTTCTTCATGAAATGTTAATGACCTTAAAGATGTTAACGACCTTAAAGATAGATATGCATCAAGCCATGTATATATTATGAAGATAATTTCTAAAGCCACCGGCATAAGGTAGTAAATTGATATAGAAATAACGAAGGACGAAAAGAATGACTTTCTCAGAGACAAGAATGATCACACCTTGGTCATGCAGGCTGCCTTCTCCTTGGAAACCTCCGTATACAACTGGCATTGTCTGGCCTTGCCTTGCCTCGTCTAAGTAAACTAAATTTTGCTACCAGCTTTTCTGCCACAAGCATTCGGAATGACACTATCATACCTATTAAGTGGGAGAATTAATAAACTTATCAGTGATAGGACGCACCAATTTCATTGTTGCCATTAGAATATTTAAACAAAGTACCGTACTTAGAAGCAATATAGTATGAAAAATATTTTGAGGGGCATATGTAATTTCGGTATTATTCCCCTTTAAGTTTTTAAATGCACACACATTTTAATTCCGATAGTATCTCAGAGGCTAATTAAAATTCTGAGCAGATTAATACTAACTTTTTTGCATGTCTTGATTTTTGGGACATGGCATTTTGCGTCTGTAGAGACAGCATTTTTTTGTTCTCGTAAATATGCCTCGTTTTACATGCTCGTATATATCTACCTTTAAAATTATTATTTATGAAGTGATGGTCAAAGAAAACAGTTTAAAAATGACAGCATCCGGCCCAACTGCACGATGTGCAAATTCATATTTCATAAATTAGAGAACATAGGAGGGTGGAAAATTTACAGGGCTAGGGCAAGACCCGCTTTTGAGGTACTCATGACTCCGAGTACTTAGCTACACGAGAAAAGCGAATCGGGTTCCTATCCCAATCCTTTTTTGTTGTTGTTGGAAAGGGGAAAAAGGAGGAGAAGAGGGAATTTGTCGAGATCATTCTCAACTGTCTGCTTAAATAAAAAAAAAGAAGGCGTGGAAACAGAATCGATGCCTATGTTTTATCTACATCTGATAGTCGCCGGAGCAACTTATATTGAAACAAGATTATATTGCTGCATGAAAATTTCCCATTTTACTTTTTCAATCTTTACCTACAGGCAAAAGAGATGCCCTTATACCACTATGTAAATCAGTGTAATGGTTTCACCTAGACAAGTTGATTTTTCATTGGCTATACTCTCTTGACCTAATTCGGACTCAGGACTCGAGCATGTACTCCGACAAGGAATTCGGAGCGAGACTTGGATAACGGAACATGACGAACTTGAGATGGCACAGAGGTCACAGTTCCATCGGATTCGGATTCGTCCTCAGACTCGGGACTCAGATTAGGACTCAGGAAATAGATTATAGTGCCCTGAGATGGCCTAAAGGCCCAGATTCCGAGTTCGTTCGGTTTCCATTTTCGACATGATACTCGTCTAGCGTATAACTCCGAATGGAAATATGCGCTCTTTTAGTCAACGCTTACATTTGTTCTTCATCTTCGAATTTCATATTCTGGGATACTCGTAAAAGCGCAGGCCTACGTGCACTTTATAAGGAGCTGCTTCTGTAAAAGGCGCTACTTCCGAGTTAGGAACCGGTTTCATGGAATCGCTGCGTTAAGGCTCGCAGTAAACCGATTCCAGAACCGATTCCTGCCCAGGCCTCTACATAGCTATGTTTCACAACTTTAGCCTTCAGTGGCCGTGTCCGAATTTCCAGAGGAAGTGAGCTAAATATAGATGTCCCTAAATGCAGCCCTGACATTGCCCTCTGAAAACACACTGGTCTTGAAGAGATCAGACGTACATCAGATTCTATGACTTGAGCTGCGTTTCTGAACCTAATTAAAACAGCTCAGCACGATGCTTTGAAATCCGTGGAATATCTCGGTTAAGCCAACTTCCTCTGGAAAAAAAAGGAAGCGGACACTGAACGATCAAACTGTAAAACATGACCCTGAAGTTTTCGGAACTGTTTTTCTTTAAGTGCACGACTAAAAGGGG
>JAWQUT010000059.1:586217-607924 GCA_033807755.1 Ellobium chinense
CAAAGTTTCTATAAATAGTGCTTGATATACCTCTTATAAATTTCACCCTTGACTTGTCGGTAATTCTTCTAAGTACTATTCATCCCATAGCTCTCTCTACAGTATATGTCTATAATATATATCTTTGACATAATATGTATAAATATTATGAAAGAAAAAAAAAGGGAGTATAGTATTAATTCTTATGAAATCTATGGTTGCTTATTGTTTATCCAATACTCAGAGATGGATGAGTAATGTGGAGGAACTATCCTCCTTTCATTTTATTTTTTGACCGGCCCCTCGTGTCGTGCAGATACAAAATCATTTATTTAACCCTCTCTTATTTACAGTCACCGCAGGTAGCATCTATTAACGCCCATTTGTAATAATACAGTCACGACGCATCGCGTGACTTCGCTCCAGTTACAGCCCCTTTTCTCTCACTTCCTGCATACGTCACAGGAAGTTTTGCTTAAAAAAAATAATAATGTAACTAACAGAAGCATGGAAACTGTTTCTTCTACCAGTTTTTGTTTGGTGCAAACTGGTTGATAAATAGAGTTTTTGTTCAAAGTGCATTCTGCCCCTTTTGCCATTATTTCAGTGTAACTTGAGTATGTGGTCTACGTTTGTTTTGTTCTTGCAATATGACAAATAGGGACGCCACACCCCCTTCCTTGGCAAAGGAAGTATGATCTCTAGGCAGGCCAAGATTGCTGCGACTAAGGCGGAAGTGATGGAAAACAATGCTTAGACTTGGGGTAGTGTTTACTGTACTTATATCTTTGCCTCATTCAATAGCACACATACCACCGTTGATTCTTCCACATCCTCCTCCGACTTAGGGCATTGATAAGATGTTCCACTAACAAATTTGAAATTGCAGATGGACACCGCCATGTTGCCGAGCATTTTCTTCCAATTTTGAACAAAACGCGACACTTTTCTAACAAACCTCTAGTAGGTGTGCATCTTTCCTCACATACAATGACTGGCGCACATCTACCAATAGCGTACCCTTTGCTAAGAACTGCCCACAGAGTACAAGGAAGGGGTGAGGCTTTCCAAATTCCATTGTGTCATATTGCAGGGACCAAACAAACATGACCCTGGCTGTGAGGTGGAAGGGGCTAACTGTGTTGTTATCAGTTCATCCTTTATTGGTTTAGTCCAGACCTTATTGTCACTGAGCTTCAAAATGGCCTATGTCAGTTTTATGCCAGTTCTTTATAGGGGTACCATGTTGTTAATGAGATCAAGGTCCATGGTGATATGTTAAAAAGACCAAATTTGTCAATACTTTTCCGTCAAAAGTACAGGGCAAAGAGACATAGTCTTGTAAAGCCACTCTTTCTTGCTTCACATTCTTTCAGAAGCGTGAAATATGACTGGCAATGTTTGAAGCACACTGACGCTATGTTATCATTGTCCTTTGGTCATCTCATACAGACTCTGCTTTTTAGCAAATCCTTTTATAATAAATAACAGATTAGTTATCAGGATATAAGAGACCATTCTAGCTCTCTCTGACTTGCAGATGTTTTGGAAAAAAGAAAAACATCTAAAAGTTCCCTTCCATTTTAGTTTGGCCGTGATGCCTTTTTCATGTTCAGACATGCTGATATGAAGAATAATGATGACCTGTCCGTGTCCGTTCACAGTTCATTTATCATCTCTGAACTCCTCAGACCCACCAAATCCCGTAAAACTGAAGTCATTTTTCTAAACAACAACAACAACAAGATAATACCTAGGCTAGTATTATTTCTCAAGTTAATTAACTCGAACAATGTCGTGTGACATTCTGACTTTCGCGTGCGACAGAAATTGAAATTATTCTACTGTGTGTCTTGAAGAGGAATGGAAAATGTTCTATTTTTGGAAGGTATTATTATGCGCGAGTGACTTCTCTGCTTGGTCAAAAAACTATTTCCTCATCCGGTTGCGGTTTTTTTGTTGCTTTTTATTTTTTTGACAGTCGAAGAAACGGTTGTTTTGTTTTGCTGGTCCTTTGAGCCATTTTCTGCTTTCTTTCTGTTGGAGACGACATTCTTTTAATATATATTTTTTAAATGTCTGGCATTCAGTGTGTGATAATAAAGTTAAGGAGGTGGCAGCGTAAGGGTTAACCCTTCGCCACTTAAGACTCCATATACATCTTTACCCGTGTTACAAACATCTCTTAGATGTACCGGTTCGTCAAGAAAATAACGTTTTCATGACCAATCTGACATACCCGTACGTCGTATTTCCTATGGTGAACTATTCCTGCGTACAGACTGCTGAGTTCATAGTTATTTGGTGACTTCAAATCAAACTCTATTAACCCTTTAGTTATCTCCCTGTATGTCTTTAAAGTGTTGATACCACCAAATTCAGTTACCACTGAGCTGATTCTGATTATATATTGATTAGAATGAGCTAGGATTTTACGGCGTGTCAGCAAAATTGCAGCTATACTGCGCCCCCGTAAGCGGGAATAGTTCATATCATGGGAAGTAAGAACTGGAAGTACGGATACGACATGACAATGCCTGATGTACATACCAACCGCTGTTTGAATCTAAGGATTAGGTACATAATAAGCCTATGTCAAACATAGCAAAGGAGGTAAGACATTGTCACACTCATTTTACATTATTGCCTGGGGTTTTTGGGTTGTTTTTTTAAGTTTTGAGAAATTTAGCGCTCTCAAACGCAAAATAATGTGGCAGATGTGATTTAGCTTGTAAAACTGGGATATAATAACGAGTCAAAACTCTAGTTTAAATGAGAAATAGAAAATAAAAGGAAGCTCATAGTAATAGTCTATAAACAACTCAACTCATCAACCAAAAAAAAAAAAAAGGCTAATGTGGAATAAGCGTACCGATATGTACATTATGGTTGTTTTAAACCATTGGCATGATGAATTCTGCATTCATCACTCACCATATTTCCCTCTAATGTGTACAAGCTGCCTTGCTATGGCTTGCTCCTTCCTTGCGGTCTCGAGGTCACCCTTGTCAAAGGCATCACGGAGTCTTTTGAACAGGTTTCCTAGGTAACTGTTGCACACAGGGGTTCGCACACCAAGAACCAGAGCTGGCAGCAGTTGCTACAGATGGATGGATGGATGGATGGATGGATGGATGGATGGATGGATGGATGGATGGAAATTTCAATGTCCTCTTGGAATGAATGACCAGAACTCCTAACTTGGTAAAATAGGTGTTCAGTTTTACGAAGGGAGATCAAAAAGTTGTTGCCCTGATCATGAGGCAACAACGTTTAAACAATGACATTAATCTTTCTCCTTACAGTATATAGTTTATATAAATTATTGTGCTGCCTTCATTGTCTATGTGAATTCTTTTAATATACAGCCTGTGAACCGTTTTCTGTTTGTTTGTGCTATGTGCTTGCTCGAAATTCGTATTTGATCAGTATGTTGTATCTATGTTCCTGAAGAAGACCACGATAAAGGCGAAATTTTGGAAACAAAGATCCAGAACCTGTTTGGTGAAGTTTTCTTTTGTTTTAGATATTTACTATTTAGTCTCCATACTTGGTGATATATGACCCTCTAAAGTCCATAGAAGTAATACGTAAAATTTCATATCTTTGCATTCAAGGATGCCTTATAAGACTTGGCGGAAAGGCGGCATGGTGGTGTATAGACATCTACCTGATTCCAAACCGATGGCAAGGCGACAGGTGCCGACGCAGAGGTCGCGGGTTCAGTTCCCACCACATCACTTTCTTTCCTTCTTCCGTTTTCTCTCTGCATTTGTCTTCTTGAGTACTTTCCCCTTTATCCTACTTTGTGTGAGCATCTGTTTACCTCGGCTCACTCCCCACTTCTGTTACTAATTGCTCTGTTTCCACTTTGTACTACACTTATCAGACTTGTGAGTTGGTGCCTTGTCATGGAGTAACAACAATCCTTTGTTGAGCTTTCCTCTGCATATTTCTTTAACTTTAAGGGTGTTCCTCAGTTGTCTCAACTGGTTTGAATAATGTTCCATCGTGATTGTATGTGCATCTAATAGGCAGTCCGTTATTATAACGCCATTGGAATCCGAAACTCAATAAAGCACGGCTGTACCACTGGAAACCTACACTTTTTTTTTCCTTTTGTATTAAAACAGTGATGATTTCAACTGCACGGACGGTGGTTTTGACTTGGGGGCGAAATGATGGACCCATGTTTCGTCCAATCCTAGTAACATGCCAGAAAATGACTCCTGACTTTCAATTATTTTATGTACGCAAGTCAAGAGGTTGCCAACACAAGTGACATATCACTTCTTATGCTTTTTTAACGGGGCATCAAGAGAAGACGGCATTAACCTGACAGAAACCAGAACTGGCTGCATATGGTGCGGACTAGCTTAGAAACCAGTGAGCCGAAAGTCTCGAAATTTGGTAGGCGATGTTGCAACATGTGGTAGGCTGATCTCTAAGCTGTTCAAGATTCTAGTATATAATTATTTCGTACACAGTCTTCAGGGAAAAAATCTGTTCGATGTCTCGATTCATCTCTGATTCTGTGATCCAGTTCTCGCGTATTAAGTTCCCACTACGAAGTCGTTTACGCCACCCCGGATTCAAGTGATTGTGTGTACATACAAATAAAGATGGCGGCCTCGGTGTTGTCTGGTATATACCGAAACTACATTCGTCTGTTTCTACCATGCTGTCATTTTCGCCACCCCAGACTCAAAATGTCAAATGACTGTGTGTATGCAAATAGAGTTGGCGGCCTCGGAGTTTTCCGGAATATGCTGAAACTGCATTGGAGCACTCGCTTCGTCAGTATAGAGATTCTGGGCGTACAAATTGACAGCCCTCAAAAATTTTCCCGACTAATTCGCATGTATATGCATAATATACTTTATGAGCAATGTGACTGTGTGCCTACAAATAATGATAGCGGCCTCGATGTTTTCTGGAAAATACTGAAACTGTCTTCGGCGCACTCACTTCGTCCGTTCCCACCATGATGTCGTATTTGCCACCACACACCAGCTTGCAGTCCAGCAGGGAAGGAAGTTCTCTAGACGACATCTTGATACCACGGAGGTTTGGGATGCGATCGCTGGCTAGTTCCAAGATCTTTGCGGTGTCCACTGAGAAGAGCATCGTAAATCTTGCCATCAAACACAATAATCAGTGATCTTCGTCGTCGTCATCATCATCATTATCATAAGCATTATCATCATTTTTCCACAAGTAAAGAAAATAATGAAGACACATCCACCAGTGTATACGATATAGATTTAGTGATCTATCGTGATCATTGCCAATAATAAAAACATTACCTGTAATTAGTGCAATAGCATCTACCAAAAACATTGTCATCATCATCACCCCCACTATCTTCATCAACGTCAACACATTATCAGTAACAATATAGCATCCAGGGTTATGATTACCATTGCTTCACAAACCATTATTCCGCACTGAACATAAATAATTATGATTGATAATTAATTGTCATTGTCATCATAATCATTTCTTTAGAAAAGCGAATATTTCTGCATTTAAAACTCTTCTTCATTCCACTATAGTTTTAGTGAAAAATATAAAACTAAAAAATCATTGATACCCAGATCTAACGTTTTGGTTCTGAATTCTTTATCATTAGAAACCTTCGTCAAAAAATCATCATCATCATCGTAACCATACAACCACCATTATCATCATGGCAACATAACTGCCAGTATCAATAACATCAACAATTCCATTATGAGTACTGTCAGCATTATCATCAGCACTCTGGTCTGATCAGCACCGTAAATAGCAAACATAGAAACAACACCTGCGCCTGTTACAACGTGAGCCACCTTTCAAAATGAAACAAACCTATTGTGTCATCAAACAAACACAGCAAGGGAGACGACCAAGATTAATAATTTACATTTACGGGGACAGCTGCAGTTATTTAGAGCAAAAAATAATAAATACGAACATTGTTTTCAATAGTTTAAACTAGAGTGCCCACAATTTGTTTTTGAATTAACTGGAATTAACTGTCAACACCATCGGCCCAGCATTTTGTCACTGTATGAAGTATGAGTTATAAGTAGGAAGACTCATCTGGGGAAGACTCATCTGGGCAAATAAAAGATGACGTCACCTTAGTGTAATGTGCATGTAGGCTACATTAAGCTGGCGTAACTTTAAAATGGCTTTTTCACTTAGATTCAATTCAATTCAATTCAATTCTGTTTATTAACTCTTGCAGAGTTCTGCACTAGAGCAATGCAAACAGAACACGGAGAATCTGACACCGAGCGGAAGAGAGTTTATGGATTTCTTCTGTAGCGAGACCTCCTACCTTTCCTATCTTACTCTTACTCGAGAAAATGTAGAAGGTAGAGCTTTTGGAGAAATCCCCAGATTTCCTTAAACAAGGCTAGGATTGTGTTTTTTTTCATTAAAGTTTGAAAGGCAGGAAGGATCAAATATAACTCTTCAACGATGGAAAATCCGTGTCGTCATCAAAATTTGCATTCTTTACACGATAAAAAGGTAATACATAGCTCATAATATATCAACAGAATTATGTCAAGGCTTCATTGCATTTCGGATCTGTAGGAGATCGGTGGTTTCGCATACAGTTGTCAACTAGAAATAGCTTGTTCATGGGAAATCCGCTTTTACTGTCTGACGTAACGAA
Source organism: Ellobium chinense (assembly GCA_033807755.1). NCBI lineage: Eukaryota > Metazoa > Mollusca > Gastropoda > Ellobiida > Ellobiidae > Ellobium > Ellobium chinense. The sequence goes on from JAWQUT010000059.1 coordinate 592,864, forward strand.
AAAATTCGAGGCTTAAAGAAAAGCATAAAATTATTTTGTTTCAAATATTACATCAAAAATGATCGGACCAAACTTAACGGGAGACAACTAAGTAGATTAGACTGTAGAATTAAAAAAAATATGAGTAATGTCCTCTTGGATCAAATAGCAACGGTCATCCGAACCGCTCGCTCCTTTAGCAGTTTTATTCTGTCTGAATCCGTGTTTGCCTTGTGAGTTTCCCACTAGTTATCTTACGTGAAACTCACATGAAATTATCACTATGTTTCCCTCATGTCACTAATCCCTTCAGAAAACCCATGTCTCGCAGTTTCCTCAATAAGTTCCATGAACTGAGAGAGCCCACACAAGGCCCATCTGGACCCAGAACTGATGGACCCATATTATCAGGGGCGTATACTTGTAGGATATAAAATAATAAGAATGTTAAAATCACTTTCTGACACTCTTTATCTCGTGGTCCGTCAATAACTGGAACGTTCTAACATAGTGACATCATTACTTTGTTTTATCCTTACCAAACCTCTGACAAAATGTCGGGCACTCTAGGTCAAACATGTTGGACTTACAGTAAACGCCAGTCATAAAGTTGATGCAGTAGTAATAGAAGGGGGTGTCAGGGGCCGCCGCTGCCACTTGTTCTATGTAATCCACCATGGCTCCTGGTGAAGACACGTAACTATAACAGACCATAGCTTACAGGAAGGTAAGTAACACAGTAGTACGAGGCTTGTCCGGTAAATACCCGTTATTGTGCCACTGCGGGCGTATCATTTGAAGGATCAAACTGAAACTTATTGACAGTCAACTTGTGCCTCTTAGCTACTTTTCGACATAATCCCCGTCGAGATCGATACATTTCTTCCAACGGTGTAGAAGGGAATAAATACCCTCCTACAGAAAGATCCGTCAAGACTCTTCAGCCATTGTTGAACAGCGTCCACGAGTTCCTCGTCGTCATCAAAGCGTCTTCCTGCAAGGTGGCGCTTGAGGGGTCCAAACAGATGAAAATCAGAAGATGCCAGGTCAGGGCTGTGTGGTGGATGTGGTAATATTTCCCATTTGTACTTCTCAATCCAGTCTTTTGTGATCTTTGCCGTGTGGGGAGTGGCATTGTCGTGTTGCAGAACAACACTCTTGTTCAGACGACCAGGTCTTTTTCGACGAATGGCTTCTCTGAGTCTATTCAAGGTCTCACAATAGGTGGTGGCATTGACAGTTTGTCCAGGAGGCAGAACATCTAAAAGCAGAATGCCCTTTGCATCCCAAAACACTGTAGCCATGACTTTAATCACAGACGGCTGACGTTTGAATTTTTTGACCGTAGGGGAGGATGGGTGTTTCCAGATCATTGAATCTCTTTTTGTTTCAGGAGTAGAATGGTGGACCCAGGTCTCGTCTCCCGTGATCATATGGTCCAGAAATGTTTCATTGGAATGTTCTCTGTGTAAGGGGTTCTCGTTTGTGTCACCACCGGGTCCCATTTGGCCGTTGATTTCCTCCCTGTACAGCGTCAACAACTCTGTGCAAGTTTCAACCCGTTGCTCTTTGTGAATGTCGGTTAACATTTTTGGTACCCAGCGAGCAGAAACCTTTCTGTTTCCCAAATCATCATGAACAATTTCGTGGACAGTTGTTTTGGGAATGTCCAGGGTAATTACCGGACAAGCCTCGTACTTACTACAAATCACTGTTCAGATGTGGTATTGTTGTTGGGACAATAATATTTTGTAGTCGTGTCAGTGAGCATTGACTGGATATGATGTAACTCATTAACTATGGTGTTCTGATTATTGTTTTTGGTAATATGTTTTTCATTAGATTAATACACTCAATAGTTAAAGACATCCAATATTATTATGCGTGTATTATCAGTGTCATATTAAGCGTAGTTGTTCTCTACAGTACCTTCATCTTCTGGCTTAAAGTAACTCGGTGACATGCAAGCTACCGCTGTCGCCTTGATCTCCTGAGCATGTCGAGCCTGCAACAATAGCAACATGCAACAGCAACAGCACAACACTATAGCTAAATAGAAGTCTGGCTGAATAAAGCAACGATTTTACAGGATGATGTGCAAGGATTAAAGACAGACTGAGCAGCTGGACTGACAAAATATCTGAAAAGTCTGTCGTAAAACCATGGAAAGTACATCTCCATGTTTTTTTGGAGAGGAAGGTAGAAAACCAGCTGATAGTAAAAGCAAAATGGTATTGTTTCTTCCAATAAGCTATTAAACTCAGTTATCCTGCAGGTATTGACGATTTCATATTGGTACATCCAGGGTGATACACTGTAACATTATAACGTATATTTTTACGTATATCTGATATAAAACAATTTTTTTTAAAAACTCGCTCAACTCGCTGCAGGCCATAACGCGGTAATCTGAGCGACTATTTACCTGAAATTTGATAAATAGGGTGGTTGTGCTAGAATTTGTTCCTGTTGTGATTTCAGGGTTCCAAACGACTCTAGGTCATCTTTTTCTCAGACTGGTTTATCTCACCAATAGGTATTCACGCGTTTTGGGCTTTTAAGCTTTTCGGTCAGGGCTTCAAGTCGCGTCATACTGAATGTGCAGAGTTCGTGAGCATTATTGCTGTCTTTCTTTCCAATATTTCATGCACTGTAAATGCTTTTCGACGAATATTGTGACAGACAAAAGTCATGCTCGAACTGAGAATGATTAGAATAAATAGACAGTTGGAAGATACAAACATCTACGCATACTTTTGTGCTGGGCTTAGCAATTTTCAAAATAAAAACAACCTATGTGCACCTAATTCTGTATTAGGTGAGCGCTCATTTTACTGGATGCACCCTACATCTATCCCGACCTTGCGCGGGCACAACAGCCTACTGAAATTACAAAGCCAGCAAGAATGCAATCTGAGCCACACATTGTAAGTTAAGAACGCTGCAAATGACGCGACACAAACACTTACAAGGAAGAGGAAGAATCTGAAATGTTTAGATGCACTTTAAGATGGCCAGAGGAAAGCTGCTGCACTCAGTTACATGTAAAAACAATACGGTAATGAATAATGCAAGGGGAATGGAGATTTGAAAGTGAAACTAGCAGTAGAGGAAAACGAAACGAACAAGATGATAAAACAAAACCAACAGAATTAAGAAACAAAGAAAGAACAGGATATAAAATATATTGTCGTCATGGTCTAATTATCCTATTTAACGGGCAAGTTTTCCTTGTTTTGGCGTCCGCGTTGTAACTTCTAATCCCTGCCTTAATACTCCTCTGCCTCTTCCCACAAAGAAAAAAAAAGAACCGGATCTTCTAGTTTTATCCTTATCTTATCCGAGGCATCATAAAACAATGGATTCTAATCTGTGGGAAAGCAACAAGCCACTCGGGTACCAAGTTCAAGATACTTATAAGGGGAGATAATCAAACATACCAGTTCTATGCTCTCCCTTAGGTTCCCTGTTCCAACATGCACAATGACCGACGACAGTCTGGTGAGTTTGAAAAATAAGGTCAGTGGCAACAAATCAGCCAAGCCATACACCAATCAAACACTCATGCCAACCAGTCAGCCAACCGCCAAACAATCAACCTACCTACCAACCAACCGTCCACCTAATCAGCCTGTCCAACAACAAAACAACCAATCAACCAACCAACCAACCAACCAACCAACCAACCAATACTTCTTTTAGTTGCATCAGATTCCTAAGACCATTTTCTATTTTTTTTTTAGTTTTAGTTTTCAAGCGTGTTTCTTTCATCAATTTCTACTCGTCTTTCTCCGTAATTAAAAAAAAAAAGATCACCACTGGCTGGTAACACATTTGCGTAGAATATTTTTCAGTGCATTTGTCTCCGAAAATGTGGGATATACTCAGGGTCATAAGGTATGTGAGACGTGAGTGTAGTAAAAATGTGCACTATTTCCAGCAGGGAGTTCATTGACGTATGTTCTGATTAGTGAAGCCAAAATCAAATTAACAATGATCCTTTAGGCCCACCACTACACTACAGAACACCTGGTCATGACTAGATCTAGAGTGAAACACTTGCGTCTGCAGACAGAAGGTCAGCTGGGCTATTGGGCATGTGCGGAAAAAGCAATCAGCTGTGCTTACAATCCATGATCTCGAGCGAGGCCGTATGAGTGTAGGTTACCGGTAGCCTAGACTAGAAAAGTCTACATCTCTAAATTATCAGGAAATTCAATTTCTAAGTGTGCAGTCTTGTTGCACAGTCACTGTGTTAATCAAACTGATCCACAATCCCATATTTGTCGGTAATTGCTGAGATTTAGACTATATTCACAGCTGACCCGACTGTTACGCGCTGTCTGTCTTATTCTTTTGATTATTATTTTATGTCTGACCCGTTTTCCAATGTAAATACAGCTGATTGTTGTTTCCGCACATGCGCATTAGGCCGGCTGACCGTCTGTCTACAGACGCAAGTGAGTGAAACGGACATCCCTTTTCAAGAAAACGTAGTTTCCGCCTTACACCTGAGTTAATGGTTTGTTAAAGAATACGGTGTCGCATCTACATAGCGTATTACGGAAAATGTACGCATCCGCAATATCCTATGACGTGCTTAAGGTGTTAAGCGATACGATCCCTATTAGTGAATTCTGTCGTCATGTGACAAAAGCATTCAGGTACAGATGGAAGCGGTCAGATCGTTATCCACCAACTTGACGTCCTAGTTTATTGTGCCTTCTTTCGGAAGCAGTAGGAGTATTTAGTAATACGCGCACATTTTTACTCCATGAAACGACATCTGTCCTACGGTTTTCCACACTTACATAGTAATTACTTTCTTACCCTGTCATGTCATTTTCAGGATTACTTCCCTCTCCTACAGAGAGTCAGGAAAGCGAAGACAGAAACACTTACTTTACAGGGGGTATCGTCTTTTGAAGATCTTCTCTATTTCCTGGTTCTCCGAGGGAAAGAGTTTCCTGTCTCTGGGACCTATTTATTGTGGTGGGGTGAGTCATTTGAAGAGTTTTATAACACAATACCTTAAACGCCAGAGGGGTCGTGGCAAACGGGACGAGATAAAGAGTATGGTTTTAATGAAAGATTAAATTATAGAATTCCTGAATCCACCCATATCCCTCAAATCTGCATCAACATTTAATGGTCTCTATTCCAGACTAGAATCTCTCTGTCCATCAAGTATTTATACCAGTTTCAGGTTCAGTTTGGTTTATTCTAGGAATATGCCAGAACTGAAGATATAATACATCTGAATAATATTAACAAAACTATTCATTTGCACCTCATTTCGTTCGCATATCTGTCGCACATCAGTCTTTCCACTACTACATATCGTGCCATCGTTCACAACTTGACTGCCATCCTCTTCCATTCTCACATAGCTCCCAAATAAGGGTAATGTCCCAACCGATCTTCAATCCCTGAGGTACCAGCGAGACTAGGTTTATACCTCGCAGTTGCTTGTCCAAACAGAGAGCGATAAAATATTCACGCTTATAACGTTCCGCATGGGTGATTAATGGTCGGTGGTAATAAAAATGTCATGCCTCGAGATGTCAAGATAAAATGTTCTTATCTCCGTTATTACATCCAGATCTGTGACAAAATTGAATGGTTTAAACCCCGCATCGGTCCAACCATCCCACTAAGTTCATAATTTAATTTATTTGTAACTTGATTTATTAATCTATGAATTCCATAGGAAATAAAACCAAAATAAAAAAAAAATTAGTACCATTTACTAAGGAGAAATAAACAACAGACAAAATATGTTAGTGAAAAAAAAATATCAGAATAATTCAAGTTTGTGCAGACTTAAGAATTCATTGCTCTTTAAAGACTTCTGCATCTTTTCTCAAATGCTAACAAGAATGGTGGCAAGAATTACAAATCAGATCACCATTGGGGATTAGGTCTACGGATTAGTAAACTTCTCTCAAAATGTAAATGAAATTGAGATCACTGAATTACATGGCAAACATGTGTACGAGACGTAAAGAAGTGAATCTGGCATTTTTATGTGGCATTAATCTGTTCCAGTATTTCCAACATTCAGTCTTGATAATGTCATCTTTTTAAGACCTTTTAAAAGCTCTATATTCTTGAAACTGCACAAACCTGAGATACGCCAGTCTTGTTTATCATTAGCAGTTTTTTTTTTCTTATGCCTCACCTTATATCTAGCATTAAGGCTGCTTTTTGCTGTCAGTCATGGAATGGAAAGTGACGTGAAATATGTAAAGGCTACTGGATTCTCTTTTTATGGATTTGCTGATAAGTTTTTTTTAGTTACTAAAATTAGAAAGTCATTCACATTTTCGGAATTTCCGAATGCCTTTCCCAATGCCTGAATTAGAAATGCCACGCAGAAGCCACACAATGATAATATTCTGATTTGCATTTACCGGAAGCACATTACTGAAGTGAGAGTGACCTTTGCTCTCTCTATTTATTTAGAAAAGAAGGGCCTCGTGACAAAACACGGTATCCACCAACGACTTTCTAGCCTGTTGTGTCTTCTTTCGGAAGCAGTGGTAGTGTTTAGTATACATGCACATTTCCTCTCCATGAAACAACATCTCTCCTCCAGTGTCTCACACTTACATTTAATCTTTCATTAAAACCATACTCTCTATCTGGTCTCGTTTTCCACGACCCCCACTGGCGTTTAAGGCATTTTGTTATATAAAACTTCATATGATAATGCACCACCCCACCACAGTATATAGATCCCAGAGATAGGCAACTCTCTTACTCGGAGAACGAGGAAATAGAAGATCCTCAGAGGGCGATACCCCCCGTAAAGTTAAGTGTTTCAGTCTTCTGTTTCCTGATTCTCCTGATAAGAGCTGGGCCACACTTGAGTCTGAGTCCGAAGTATCCCTCAGTTGACTTTTTTTTTCTGGTTTTGTTTTTGTTTTGTTTTGTTTTTTGCCTTCAAAGAGGTTCGAACCCGTAACTTCCATTTTTTTACTTCTTTCGTGCATATCCTCTCGGCCATCGTGAAGCTATGGTGAAAGTTGAAGCTACAGGTCAATCAGCATGAAACTTGGCCTTCTTCAATTAACTGGATAATGTGTATGATCGACTGAGTGTGAGAGTTACAGAGAAGAAGAAGGAGGAAGAGGAGGGGAGGGACAGGGGTAGAAGAAGAAGAAGGAGAAGGACATGGATGAGGAAAAAAAGATGAAGAAGAAGGAGGAGGAAGGGAGAAGTGGAGAAGAAGAAGGAGAAGGAGGACGTGGATGAGGAAGAAAAGAACACAAAGAAGAAGGAGAAGGAGAAAAAAAAAGAGTAAGAAGAAGAATGAGTCGTACACCTCTTTCAACATAGTGAAATTGGCTTGTCTCTAACACCAACTCTAGCCCTAGATGTACATGTTTCAAAAGAGTTTTATCTCAGCACGGTGGATACTGAAGAAATCGATCGTGATAAAAGTTCATGTAAGTGAACGTGGGATAAACTAGTATGCTGCCTCTAAGAGCCTAGTACTAATACAGGTCGTAAGAGTAAAGAAATGCTGATAAACGTACAGCATAGAGTTGACTAGCTCAGAAAGCTGAGAATTTTGGCCAAAATTAATGCCTTTCTCGTCTCTGATTGTTAAGACTTTTTAGGGGCAATATGAAGTATTCTGACGTAAATGTTTGCGAAACTCATATGGGTGGAACATGATTAATTAATATGCGACTGATTTGTGACTTTTTCTAGCCACATAAAGAGATATCAAACGCTAGAAATGGTCTTGCTGGAGGAAACAATGGCTGGAAAGAGGAATAGGACAACAAAAGAGTTGACATGAACAAGACTAGATTGGTGACAGTATGAAGTGCAACCCAGTAATAGAAGACCTGACAGCAATAGCCAGAAACAGGGCTATGGATGACCTCCCAGGCCAACACCTCTAAGGAATACTGTATTGACGTGAAGAGGAGGAGCAGGAGAAAGAGGAAGAGAAGAAGGAGGAGAAGGAGGGGGAGAGAGGGGAAGAAGAAGGGGGAGGAGGAGGACGTGGATGAGGAAAAAAAAAGAACAACAAGAAGGAGGAGGAGGGGGACGTGGATGAGGAAAAAAAAAGAACAACAAGAAGGAGGAGGAGGACGTGGATGAGGACGAACAGAACAACAAGAAGGAGGAGGAGGAGGACGTGGATAAGGAAATAAAAAGAACAAGAAGAAGGAGGAGGAGGAGAAGGACGTGCATGAGGAAAAAAAAAAGAACAAGAAGAATGAGGAGTAAGGTGACGTGGATGAGGAAAAAAAGAACAAGAAGAAGGAGGAGGAGGGGGGGACGTGGATGGTGAAAAAAAAGGAACAACAAGAAGGAGGAGGAGGAGGACGTGGATGGGGGAAAAAAAAGAACAACAAGAAGGAGAAGGAGCAGGACGTGGATGAGGACGAAAAGAACAACAAGAAGGAGAAGGAGCAGGACGTGGATGAGGACGAAAAGAACAAGAAGGAGGAGGAGGGAGACGTGGATGAGGAAGAAAAGAACAACAAGGAGGAGGAGGAGGGAGGGACGTGGATGGTGAAAAAAAAGGAACAACAAGAAGGAGGAGGAGGAGGACGTGGATGAGGACGAACAGAACAACAAGAAGGAGGAGGAGGAGGACGTGGATAAGGAAATAAAAAGAGCAAGAAGAAGGAGGAGGAGAAGGACGTGCATGAGGAAAAAAAAAAGAACAAGAAGAATGAGGAGTAAGGTGACGTGGATGAGGAAGAAAAGAACAAGAAAAAGGAGGAGGAGGACAAGGAGGAGGAGGAAGAAGAAGAAGGAGAAGAAAATGAGTAGGAAGAAGAATGACGGGGAAAAAGAAGAAGGAGAAAAAAGAAGGAGAAGAAGAATTAGGAGGAGGAGGAGGAGGAGACGAAGAAATAAAAGAAGAACAAGAAGAAGGATTAGCAGAAAAAGATATGGAAAACATAACGTCAATGAGTGCCCATTGTGAAATACCACAGTTTAGCTCTCAATTTTTCTTGGGAATCCGGGAGAATTTTATTCTCTATCCCCTCCCCCCTCCCCCTNTCCCCCTCCCCCAACCTTACCCCACCAATTTCCTGACAAAAATGTCCATCTTAGCAATCCCAAATGCTACCAGAAATTTCTTACCAATTATTGTGCACTCTACAAAGATAAAATCTTTCTTATCGAAATTATGTAAATAAATCAAAAGAAAAACGCTGCATTGGGGTTATCAGTAGGGTTTAGCATTTGAGTTTAGCCATAAGGCTTAGTATCTATAGACATTTTCTCTGTATATTGTTATGGAAATACCAGGGTAGACGGTTCTGTTGCAATGGATGTATTCTTCCTGGTCTTAAGTCCTCAGTCCCTGCTTGGAAACATGCACATTGCGGATAATAACACATCTTATCTCTAGGCCTATGGGGATCAGTGGTTACCCCAATATTTCTGCGCAGTACCCTCTTGTTTCTTTGTGATAAACACATAATCTATTAATTATGGAGGAACATTGTAACTGTGACTAAGTGGATGGCATTTTACCTCCCTCTTCCACCCAACTGGGTGGATGGCACTTTACCTCCCCCCTCTACCCAGCTGGGTGGATGGCACTTTAACTCCCTCCTCCACCTTTCTGGGTGAATGACACTTCACCTCCCTCCTCTACCCAGCTGGGTGAATGGCACTTTTACGACCTTCCTTCACCCTACCCTTTCTCTCCGCACTGAGAACCCCTTTGCTTCGCCATTGATACTATCTTTTAATCTACTTTGTCTCAAGGACTATACTGTATGCTTTTGTTTCCGTAATCAACAAACTAAATGTATGGCCTATTAAATAATGGGTGGAAGAGGGAGGTAAAATGCCATCCACTTAGTCACAGTTACAATGTTCCTCCATAATTAATAGATTATGTCATTTATCACAAAGAAACAAGGGGGCACTGCGCAGAGTTTCATTTCTCAGTCTGGTACAGGCCGACCCAACCTGCTGACATGCAGATTAACATCATTATGTAATCTTTCTAGTTTGGCACCGTGGTTTTACCTGTTTTTGTCAACGGCTCACTTCCCGGAAAATAACTACTTTATCACCAAAAACCATCATTTCAATCGATTATTTTTGACATTTTTTGGTCCAGGATGTTCTGACCGCCAGCTTTTTTTAATGGGCCGTCTGTTAACCAAAACTCTACGGAATAGCAGGTTTTGGGGCAACTTTCATGTCATGCGGAAAAATAAATACATCTGTGCTAGACCGGAACACTTCATTTTAATGTCCACGTTAATTTTTTTGGACAGTGTCATAATGTTCTTCCCTTGTTTTGACTGCAGCCCACGTGTTTCGATAATTCATCTTATTTTTCAGATTTGGTAATTATTTCTCTCTCTCTCTCTCTCTCTCTCTCTCTCTCTCTCTCTCTTTCTTTCTCTCTCTATCTCTCTGTTCTTACTACATTTCTCTCTATGCTCTGATTCTCTCTTTGATTTGATTTTATCGCTTTTCGTTTTCTTCTCTTCAGAGTTGTTTTTTTTCTCTGTCTTGATTACTGGTCTCTTTCTTTTTGTCCAAAACTGTACATACTAGATCATAGCTTCTTTTAGGTATATTCTTTAAATGTTTGATTGTATTTTATTACTCTGTGATCTGATTACATGTATAAGTCTCTGTTTTGACTCGATGCTTCTCCCAAATTCAGGATTATGTCTTGACTCTCCCCCCCCCCTCTTTNGCGCTTCCTTTCTAACTTTATCTCCGCTCTCTCTCTCTCTCTCTCTCTCTCTCTCTCTCTTTCTCTCTCTCTCTCTCTCTCTCTCTAACTCTCCGTCCCTCCTATAAGCACTGTTCCTCTACTTTTTTTCTGTATTTGACTTAGTACCAACACTTTCTCTCATTTGCATCAGAGTATATAAAAACAGTGATTTAGATTATATGAGATGGTCGAGTTTGTAAGTAAATATATATATATATATATACGAGAGAGAGAGAGAGAGTGAGAGAGAGAATGAGAGAGGGCTTTAGCGAATTTTTTAAGTGGATGAAATTTGAGATCGTGAGATTTCAGTGTTCCTACAAATGAGGAAATTAAGTGCATCTTAATCTGTTTAGAAACACTGTCTTCTTTCTCAGTCTGGCATAAGTGCGATGTGTCTTGTGAAGTGCCGTCCCCCCAAAAAATGTTGATTCTGTACATACGACGCAGCTGAACATCTACCATCACCACCACCACATCTACCATCACTACTACCACAACCCTCCCATCACCACATCTACCATCATTACCACGACAACCCTCACCACCGCCACATCCACCAACACTGCTACCACCACAACCATCACCACCACCACATCTACCATCACTTCTACCACCACGGCATCTACCATCACACCACCACAACCCTCACCACCACCACATCCACCACCACTACTACCACCACAACCCTCACCACCACAACATCTACCATCACTACCATCACCGCCATCACCAACCATCCCATCTTTGCCCCTTCACTTACTTGCCTTGACTGTATTTCACCCAGGCAGCGGCCACCTCTTTCCTCTCACTCACTGTCAACGACATACCCTCTCCTAGAGTGCCCAGAACTGGAGGGAAAAAAACAACAACAGGAGAGTGTGAAGGAGAGAGAGAGAGAGAGAGAGAGAGAGAGAGAGAGAGAGAGAGAGAGAGAGGAAGACCAGAATGTGAATTGCTTGTTGAAATTATTATTATTATTTTGCTCATTTACAGCAGATAGTTGTCTGAGCTCAATATACATATTGTTATTGTTATTGTTATTATTGTTATTGGTACGCTTTTGTTACCTTCACAATGGTCTCGCTAGTAACAGATAGCCAGTGATCGGAGTCTAGACGTTTTGTGGATGGAGCAGAGATAATGTACAAGTTGGAATCTATGGGTTTGCCAGACCTGCCTTGGTTCCTTCGGATTTTTGGCTCTTTTTGAAAGCGCTTGGTTTCCGAATAACTGACTGGCTCTTTGGTTCCTTTTTTGGCTCTAACAGACTTTACGTCAAAATTGAATTTCCAATACAAAAGTGCTTCCTTTTCGCTCTAACTTTTCAAGCATGGTTTAGCTATTTTGTCGTGTTTTTGTCCATATGCGCTTTGGGCCCCCTCGAAGAAAAAGTCTGGCAACCTAGACCGGAAGCTCACACAGCGGTGCCATTTTCATGTGGTTTCAAATTTGTCGTTGGCACAAATTAACTTCCTGTTACATGCGATCTCCGAGGGACCCTCCTTGTGTCGATGGAGGATGTGGCAAAAATCAACGATGATCTGAATGCTAATGATGAGAGGGACATATAAGTATAGCAAATACCACTTACAAGACAGTGCATGTCTCCTATCTCTTCCGCATTGGTCACAGCCATCTTGGCTTGCCTATTGATAAAAACTTCCGCTGTCCGGGGGACGACCCCTTCGTACTCAAAATGGCATACGAGAAGACCAAACAAACGCAGCCCCGTAAACATACATCTCTACGTAATACGACAGGTTGAACACCAGCGGGGGTGGCTTCTCCATGTGCCTGAGAACTCCGATGGGCGATTCCAAGCAGGCTGGACGAGGTGCAGTTCTTGGTGAGGCAAAAAAAAAAAAATGGCTCTCTTCACTCTACAGTTTGCTAATCCCACAAACAACCGATACCACAGAAAATGACATCGGGTTTACTGGGGCTGTCAATTTGAAATTTATATCGTTACTAGCTCCTTTTTTCGTCTCGTGTTCAGCACAGCAAGGGACGCCACCCCAGAAATTCCCAGCAATGGCTTTGCTCGCTCACAAAATTACTGATGAGTTTAGTCTGCACGGCGATGTGGTCAGAAAAGTAGTTGAGTCTGTAGAAAGACTCTTTGCAAAAGGGTCCATAATGACGTCAAGTTATTTCAATTTACTGCTAAGACTACATTGAAAATTTCACTTTCAAGGGATTCTATGTCCAAATGATTTGAAACGACATTATGATATAGATTTCGTTCATGATCCTAAAGACTCTATCTGTCACACTGGGGTTCATCCCAATGTTTTTCACGGCCCTATATTCCCACAGTTTTATGTTCCCACAGCTCTATGTTTTCAAGGTATTACGTTCCCATAGCCCTATGTTCTCAAGGCTCAATGTTCTTAGAAAGTGCCCCATGAGTTCATGTTTAATCATGATGCATGGCACTGAATAACAATATAAGACACTCTCTTGCCTTGTTTTACGGCCCATGTGCCATCAATCGGGCTACCCTAGTGTAAATTTGATCTTACTTCCAATTTCCAGGTAGCCATATTTTAGCCTTTTCCAGTTAATGTAGTCTTAGTGTTACACTGTTGCTGTCATGATAGGCCCCAATCTGTTGATTAGTCTGAGACTCAGTGAACTGGATAAGGCTAAAATATAGCTGATCTGGAACTAGGAAGTATGATATGATTTACACCAGGGCTGTCCGATTGATGGGACGTAGACCGTAGAGGAAAAGATTTTCATAAGCAAATGTGGATTTATAGCGCTGTGGGAATGTCGGACTGTGGGAACATAAGTACGCTTCCTCTTACTACTTGGCAATTTTTGAAACAAAAACATCTTGTCATACGATGTTTTTTTTTCGCTTCAACGAGATCTGGCAAACGGCTTGTAAAGCAAATTATGTAACGCTATATTTAAATATTTTTCTATTTTAATGTGTTCTGAATTTATAAAAATGTGTGAATTAAGAATTTCTGATAGAGAGTTTGAAGTACACAAAAAATAATAATAATAAAAATAATATTAAATCAATTGCAGGTGCCCATGTGCATGTCAAGTAAGCCGGCTACTATTCATATTATTTATGTTTGTTCTGTACACAAGGAGTAGTTCCGATTGAGGAAGTATACAAAAGAATACTTACTGAACACGCCATCAATGCCATTGTTTGCTAGAAAGTCGACATAGTCCTTGATCGCATCTGGATTGATGTCTCTGTTTTGAAAATAACAGAGGAGGTGAGGAAGTTGAGTAGATGGCCGCAGTGACAAGAGGAGAAGAAGATGTCACAAAATAAAATATCTACAGAAGCACTAATCCCTGGAAATGATGGTTTGGGCAGAGTGGGTAGAGCCCGCCACCCACCCCTACCCACGTCTCCATGTGACTCACACTGTTTTTCTCTGGCGTGACTATGGCAGCTGCTTTTGTTTTGTTTTGTTTTGTTTTGTTTTGTTTTGTTCCGGGAAATAGCTGTAAGTATTTCTGTGGTTCTTTTCTTGCAGTTGTTGTTTTAGTCGTTGATGTTGGTTGTTGTTGTTGTTGTTGTTGTTGTTGGTAGTGGTGGTGGTGGTGGTGGTGGTGTTCTGTTGATGTTCTGCGGAGAATATAGAGGGCTAGGAGAAGAGGAAGAGAAGCTAGCAGTCATAAGGGAAAGGCTTGTGGGGTAGATACTGCAGCAGTAGATACAGAGGTGGTAGCAATGGTGGTGATACTGATTGTAAACGATGCAGTTGTAGCAGTTTTAGTATTAGAAGTGGTCATCGTGAATAAAAGAAAATATGGGATAATGTGGATGATGATATCATCTGCTAAGTGGTAGTGGAAAAGTGGAAGTGGTAGAGATCGTGGTGATGGCTGTCGTGGTCGAATAACTGCAGTAGTGGTAATGTGTTACAGGAAAAAGTGCAACAAATCGGAGCAGTTGTGGTACTAACTAATGATAATGATGGTGTATACTTGGTCCAATAGTGGAAGCAGGGTAGTTTTAGTTATAATGGTGGTAGTGGCAGTACATAAAATATAGGAAGCATTGGTGATGGTGGTAGTGATGATGCTGCCAATGGTAATGTTTTGTAGCATTGATAGTGTTTATGGTGTATGCGGTATTAACCTACAAGTGATAATATTAGGAGAAATCGGTACTCACCCATTTTTATGAAGTGCTGTCGCAGGGGCGGCGATGGCGCCTTCAATACGGAAATCTGCAGGCACCTGCACAAGAAGAAAACATAATCTGAAGAGTGAAAACGTCAGAAGCAATGCGGTAAAATTAGAGAGAAACACAAAGCAATCAGATAAACTCGATCAAACTGAAATTTTGAGCTACCCATTCAAAAAAAAATCTCCCACCCT
>JAWQUT010000059.1:618316-694008 GCA_033807755.1 Ellobium chinense
TGTGTCTCTCTCTCTCTCTCTCTCTCTCTCTCTCTCTCTCTCTCTCTCTCTCTTTCTCTTTCTCTCGCTCGCTCTATCGCTCTTTCATTTGCAAAACAGGAAACACCCACCCATCTATCGCACATTCATAAACTTCCCACTGCCGGATTTCTCAATTGACATTACAAGCTAAGCCTTGAACAAACACGTCATGTGCGCATAAGGAGCAGATGTATCCTGCCTTTGTATAACAGCAACGTTGCTTTTATAGTTTCTTTGTGTATTTTAAAATCTAAAGGTTTCTCTGGTGTAATTATTGAGTATCATGAAACAGTGTAAAGAAATAACAACAGGGACAACAAACATAACACTGAGAAGACCCTCCCCCCCCCCTCCTTCCCCCAGGTAAAACGTATCAGAGAGTGAACAGTAGAAATAAAATAAATATGGCACAAAAAAACCGAAATCCGCCATTCTCAGCGTTTTAGAGTGGATAAAGGAAATATGGGCGGAGAGTTGGTGCTGTTATGACAATGTACAACATCACATCGCAAGCACACTTGATAGTTGTTACGTGTTACTGAAAACACCATCACTGCACTCTGGACTTGTCCGGGGGTGCTCTGATCCCCCCCCCCCTTTNCCCCCCCCTTTTTTTAAAAGCCGCTTCAAAGAAAGCAAGTTAATTGTGTCGTCGAGTGTCCAGTTCCGATTTTACCACACCCATTTCATTCATTCCACTCACTGCAGGATTGTCGACCCAGGGTTTGTCCTCCTCTTCCTCCTCCTCCTCCTCCTCCTCCTCCTCCTCCTGCCCCCTTAGTTACACTCGCTGCAGTGGTAACTGTCTCAAACCCGAAACTCAGTTAAGACGGGGTTCGGGACGCGTTTCAGGTTCTATGCAATGTGATGGGAGGGACTATCGGGAAATACCCGAAAACTCGGGTACCCGGTTAACCGGGTTTGGACTAGACGATTACTATCAATTGGAGATTACTTCTTGAACCGGGTTTGGCAGCTTGCATGCCTAGTAGCGGGTCGTTGTCTCAGGGCCGAAACTAGCATCTCAGCAGCCTCAGGGTTTGCAGGGGATGGGAGAAGAGGAGAGGTAGTTACGGTCCTGCGCTATCTTTTTCCAGCATTTTTCACTCGGAGCCGCTCCGGGGGAACACAGCTGCGGGAAAGTCGCTAATCAAGCGTCCAGGAGGAAGTTTCAGGATACGCCGCTGAGCAGACATCATGATCCACGTAATCACTATTACCGTCCACATAATCACGTAAAGAGATGGTAATGTATAAATATGGAAATGATACTTATCAACAAGTGGACATCACTTTGAGAGATCAGTGCCACTGATAATGGCAATAGGGGTCCCTTACTTTCGCCACGTCTTACTCTCGCAGCAATTTTCGAGTCGTCTCATCGTGTAACCGGTTAAACTCAGTATTCCACTATCCTTGAGAAATGGAATCATTGCAACAGTTTCCAAGAAATGGCTCATCATTCGTCACATTAACAATAAATTGTAGATAGAAAGAAAATATAAATTTAATGTCTATTAATGTTACTTTACTTAAGCTTTAAGTTTGTTTACAAAAAAAAAATTGCTTTTTCGATAAAGAATAAATCAGTATAAAGAAATGGAAATGGAATGAAGCAGAAATGTTTATTAAAGAAGTTTCTGTGTGGATAAATAGAAAATACTGTGTGTTAGAAACAACATGAGGAAGGAGCTGCCACCTTAGAAATTCCACTTGCCAGAGCAAGAAAGAATTTGGAAAAGGGGGGTGGAGGGGGAGGGGGGAGATGACCCTTCTCATGCATCACATCAATTTTTATCTAACTTGTCTACCCAGTTTTTGGAGGCACGAGCCGCCTCGGAGGTTTTTACTGAATAGTTGAGTTTATGTTTAAGATCGGAGTTTACCATCGCTCCAACGATTCTGTATATGAATTTCAAGTGTCACCTCCTGCAGGTGTGTCTTTAGGGTGTGCTTCCTTTGTGTCAATCGTTTATACACTTTCTTTCTCTTTCTGATATCACTAACTCCCTCAGTCTGGACTATTATACATCTCTTTCCTTCTCAGTTTGTTCTATCTTTAGGTAAGCGAGCCATTCAAGTGGGTGAATTTTGCCGGGTCTTCTTTTAATGACCCCATGGCACGCTTTCAAACTGCTGCTGCTGCTGCTGTTTGGATTCATATCATTAATCTTGTTCAGTGACAAGAAAGCCAGAGCTATTCATAGTTCCACACATGTGTTCACTTCCTCGTTGTCTCTTTTGAGAGACACTTAACCAAGGGTCATACCACTGCGACCAGGACACCCTAACAAACGACTTTCGCTTTTAATTTGTGTTTATTATCCCAGCGAAAATAGATACCGACGAGAATGGAAAATCGTACCAGTAAGGACTTGTCGAGCAGGAAAAAAAAAAAACACGTCGAAAGTAGAACATGGCGAAGGTTGATCGCGGCGAAAGTACTCGGAACCTGACAGCGAGTATGCCATCACTTCTGTTATCAACCTCTTGATAAAAGTCAAAATATTTGGTTTGAAGGTTTTTAAGTCTACAAGTATACAGTAAGCCCTGGTTTATATCATAGCCATAACCCTAAAAGTGAATCTTACTAACGTTCTTACCTGAGATGATTGAGAGCTTGCCCATTAACGATGGGATTTCTTACCATCGTAGGAATTACATTAGTGCATCCGTACTGAATGCACCTCAGTCGCGTTGAACTTCCAGAGTTAAATGTAATTTTTACGATAGTTAGAGATCCCATCGCATTAACGATGGGATCTTTTATTTTCGTATGATTTACATTAGTGCATTGGTACTGAATGTACCCTCCGTAGCGTTTAACATTCAGAGTTCATGTAATTTTTACGATAGTTTGAGATCCCATCGTTAATGCGCACATTCTCAGTTCTGTTTGTGAATAGTACAGTGTCATCAAAATATAAACAGAAAATAACTGCCAAAAAAGAGGCACATAATTTTCCTTTCCCTCAAACATTATATTTAACTGAGCAGAGTCTGTGCCACAATAAAGCTGGTTCGTTCATAATAACATAAGTAAATGAAATATAGCATGTTATATTAGTTAGAAATCCAGTGTGAAGCACAGTACATACTTTGCTGAATGCAATTTGTTTTGTTTTGTTTTGTTTCGTTTTGTTTTGTTTTGTTTTGTTTTCTTTTGTTTTGTTTTGTTTTCGTCGGCGAAATGTTTTGTAGGTATATGTAAAATTTTGAACATCTGGAGATGTGTTAAGAGTGTTATTTTCTTTTTCTTTGTCGAGATCTATTATCAGTACCAGACTATGTTTACTTTTTCGTCCATGTTTACAACAATTACTTTTAATTTCATCTTATGACAAACGCTTACATCACAACTATTATGTTGGTATGAGTAGGCCTAATTCCTCATGAAATTTTTACATCCCAAAGTTTTTTAACTTTTGCGCTTTTACCCAGGCCTGTCCCTGTTTCGACAGCAATAATTCCACAACTACCACACAGAATGACCTGGAAATTTTAATCTAGCTTTCAGATGATACCGATCTACTGGGGTCATTTTTCTTTTAATTCTGGAATCATTTACATTGAACTTGATTTATATATCTTACATTGTATAAAAGACTAGCAAACTTTGTCGGAGAGATATCTCGACTGTTTGTGCGCTGACCTTAGTGAATAATATTGACAATATCTGTACTTCGCATAAAAACTTAGGGGAGGTCGTCTCAAATCATTTTGTTATAAATAATGAACGCCTTCCTTTCATAAAATCCATTCGACTTATCCGACTCCGGTGAGACAAGCCCTCAATAGGTAAGAGAGGAATTTTAGTTGTGTTACAACGTTATTACAATAAACATCTGTTTTTGTACCTTTTATTTAACCTGCTTTTGTCTAAGAACAAAAGCGTTGCGTTAGAATCGGCCTTTCTGAAAATGTACGGTTATGATATTAAGAATTTGCTCTAAGGTAGCATGCAAAAACATCAAGAAGATTGAAAAGAGGGTTAAGTCCCAGTCGCCGTTTAAACGTGGGCACATGCAAGTAGACTAGAGGACACAGATGCCGATAATGTAAACCGGCCAAAAATACTTAACAAATTGATATCAAGATGTGCGTTTGACCTAATCTATGAAATGCGACGTTCTAATTTACGTCGTCACGGATGTGACCAATCATATAACTTTAATGTGTTGTTATTATTTAATATGTCATGGGTTCAAAGCAGCCAGACACACTTGTAGGTTAACTATTTCAGTACTTGTTCATCTATGGCCTAATGCCATCTAAGATACATCTGTATATAAAAAATATCGTTCACATGACATAACCACATTTTGGTATGGTGATCTCAGGTCCTTTCGCATTCCTCATCACAATCAGCGAGTAACGATAACAGTGAAAAGTTCTATATCAGATGATGCGTGCAGTTTTAATAGACACTCCATAAAAGTTGCAATGTTGATTGCTGCTCCTTTTAATTACAACTTTTTTTTTGTGCTCCGTAATGTTGCGATTATGCGGAGTTGATTATATTTTCCGCCGCCTAAACTATTAAACACACCTAAATGCAAAGACCGAGAATGAACACAAAAATAAAAAAAAAAACGTCATAAGGAATGTATGGCATTTCATTTCGGCTTATATATATTTTTTTTTTTTTAAAAACAGCATTGGTAAGGGCATAACTTCGTAGTGTGTATATAGATCGATACGACGTATTGTATACCTCTTTCTCTTTTTATGATCTTTTTGTTATATTTTCTCGTTCCGAAATGATCATGAGTCATTTCACATCCCTGTTGTTATTCTGTTATTTTGCTCACGTGAATCCTGATTCTAGAGCCAATTGAATAATATAATAGGTTTTTTTCCATGCAGAGAGGTTATGTGAGGCAACTAATATAACATAGAACGTTTCATTGCTCCCATAAACACATTAAAAAACTATATATATATTTTTTTATCATCCTATAAGTACATAATATTACAAATGAAATAGTGTTATTGCTGGTTCCCGCATCCCAGCGCCCTGGTCCTCCCCCCCCCCTCCTCTCCCGCCCCTACCCAAGGTTCAAGATTCAAAAAAAAGTTTATTAGTTCATGTCAACATGCCATATGAGCATCTCAAAATTATTACACAATACTGAACAAAAAACAACGGCATAAACAAATAACAATGACTCTTAAGCCAGGTATTTGTTTAATCCTGACTCCAGGGGGGAGAGGGAAGTGAAGTGTCTTTCCCAAGGATACCACATCATAAATCGCCCGGCCCACGAGTTGAACACACAAACTTTAGACTTCCTATCATTATCTTAAACATCTCTAGATTTATGAGCAATTTTTTTTTTTTAATTTCATCTTGAAAACCCCTTAAATCATTTAATGAAGTATGTGAATCAATAAATATTATTTTTCCGTTTATCGCAAAAAAAAAAATGGTGATCAATTCTATAACCGTATCAAATTTATCAACTTGATGGTTTTAAAGCTGATTTCCATTCTTGATGAAAGTCAATAAATGTTGTTATTTTCCTCTTTATCTCAGAAAAAAGTTAATAAATATTAGGTGATCAGTTCTGTAGACTTTTCAGTTTATGGTTTGATAATTATAAAGTTGATTTCCTTTTCTGATGACAATTCATATGAATAAGAGAACGATTCCACAGTTGCTTAGTTAACTGTCATAGCCTAATCTAAAGAAATCATGAGTTTATTTGGCATCAGACATACCTGTAACGCTGTAATGGTGACGCAGTAA
Source organism: Ellobium chinense (assembly GCA_033807755.1). Taxonomy (NCBI): domain Eukaryota; kingdom Metazoa; phylum Mollusca; class Gastropoda; order Ellobiida; family Ellobiidae; genus Ellobium; species Ellobium chinense. The sequence continues at coordinate 624,087 of JAWQUT010000059.1, forward strand.
AGATGAGTATTTTTTTATATTACCAACCAGTTTTATGATTATTAATCTTCTATGTCTTACGGTAGTATTATTGAGCCTCTCATTTATAGCAATATGTAATGCAGGTGGGTAGAATTCTTCTAGAAGGCAATGGAAATGCGGTGAAAAATGGTCTGTTGAAGAAACGGTCTTTATAACGTCGAGACATAACGGTCAAAGATTTTACCATTTAATCATATTTTCATATCAAATGCACTATGAACATTTTTTTTATACTTCACTTCTGATTTGTACATATTAAATATTTAAAGTCGTGTCATCAAAGATAAATGCGCCAGGGTTGAAAAAAAAAGATAGCTAAAAACTGCTTTAGAGCTACACGCCGTAATATGTGGAAATTCCCTAATAAGCTGTTATTGACATCTTTGTCATTAAGTGAAAATGATGTTCAACCCTGGCCTATTCAAGAGGAAGGTGACCCCTGCTCAAAATGTTTTTATCATCAATGAGGAAGTAACCGTATATCATTAGATTGTCATGTGGTGTGCATAGGTCAGTAGAATGACCTATCACAGATTGATATTTTATCTCATCCTTAACAATAGGTCATATTGTATTTGGTACTTGTAATTGTTGCTTAATCGAGTTACACCCTGCAAAAAGGTTAAGTGATTGGTGAAGGAAGTACTCATGTGGTAAAAACATACTGGGTATAGGAGGAGGTGACTTGTGGAGCGAGAGAGAAGGGAGGGGGAAGGGAGAGGTAGGATACTACATCTGCTTTGATCCGGAATCTTCTTCTTTATCTTGATTCTCCTCCTCCTCTTTCTTTCTTTCTTTCTTTCTTTCTTTCTTTCTTTCTTTCTTTCTTTCTTTCTCTTCCTTTTTCTTTTTCATTCCTCCTCCTCTCTCCTCTTCCTTCCTCCTCTCTCTTCTTCTTCTTCTTCTTCTTCTTCTCCTCCTCCTCGTCTTCTTCCTTCTCATAGGTATCCATCTCTTCCTTCACTACAAGTCAAAATGTACTGAGTACCTGTGCCCAGTGGCGAAATCGAGGTATACTTCATGAGCGGTTTTGGGGGAAAGGGGCAGACATTATGTTTGATCTATTTTTAAATTACTTAAGAGAGACGTTTTACGAGCGTATCTCGTCAAAACTACATCTTCTTTGGCGCAAAGTCTTATGCTTTCTCCTCGTCCTCCTCGTCCTCCTCCTCCTCTTCTTCTTCTTCCTCCTCCTCTTCTTCTTCTACTTCTTCTCCTCTTCTTCTTCTTTTCCACCTCTTCCTCTAGAAAGAAACAAGGCTGCTGAGGCATCAATCCTCAAGCTTACGACATAAGCCTAGAGAAAGTTGAGGTGACACCCATGAAAATACTGATACGCCTCTGTATCAGACCATCCCCATTCTCCATTCGCCACTTCCTTTGTTCATTCTGCCTTCCATCTTTACAGCCTTTAATATCTACTGCGCCGACATCAGTCTCCCCAATACCTTCTCCATCGCTTTGATCTCTGTACAAGTCACAAGGAGACACCTAATGCAAGATTAGCATATCTTTGAATAGCTGTTGACCGGTTTACCCCTTCCCTTCTCTTGTAACTTTGAAAAAGACAATAAACACGCACGCACACACACACACACACACACACACACACACACACACACACACACACAACACACACACACACACACACACACACACACACACACACACACACACAGACATAGACACAAAAGCATACTTTTTTTCCAACAGAAAGATTATTTAACGCATGCTATCACATGTACCTGCGCTTGTAAGGTAAGCAATGGAATGAGATTGCACAATCGCTGAACTACCTCACAGACAGACAGACAGATAGACAGACTGACTGACCGACAGACACACACACACACACACACACACACACACACACACACACACAGAGATAGAGAGAGAGAGAGAGAGAGAGAGAGACGGTGTGTCCTTTCTGCCGTGTTTAACAACAATGAATAATATCTTCCTTCTCATTTCCTATATCCGTCTTTACCAATTCAGTCCTTTATTTTCATCTCCTTCACGGGACATTATACGAGGTGTCTTGTCAGTTACCATAAAAGACAAACCTTTGACTTTTCAGTGTAGAGTGGTGATCACCCCTTTTTGTCATTTAATCATTTTTGCTGTAGTGTGTATGAAAACAACAACAAAAAAAGTTATTACTATATGTATAAATGAGAACTGTTTTAAAATTTGATAGGATCAAGAAACTACTTAAAATCCTTTGCTTAAAAGTAAGTATTTTTTTTTTACATTCAGCCTCACCAATCATGCTAGAACGTACTGTAAATATAGTATCGTATCAAATATTTGCTGTTTGTGTGTGCCTAAGTTTATCGGTTGGTGGAATGTACCAATTAATATTCTCCGTGAAGCGCTGTACCAGTTATTTTCTGTCAAGCTGTCAGAAGGGGATTAGCGCCAGAAAAATTAAAAGTGAAATCACATGTGACACAACTTCGGTCTATCTGTTCACTGGCAGTAGATCCAACAGGCAAGACACGCCTCAGTGGATTTCCGAACCTGTCAACTCCAGACACAAGCGTTTTGGATTTAGCAACATGCTACACTCAGCTTACGACGCACTATTTACATAATTAGAGGGTTCGCGCATTAACGATGGGATCTCTTATCATCGTAAGAATTGCATTAACTCAACATGTTGAATGCCACAAAGGGTGCATTCAGCATCGATGCACTAATATAATTCTTCAAGTCCGCACAAATGAAAACCGCTTATGCCACGGGAAAAGCTGCCTTCACAAAAAAAAAAAAAAAGAAGAATTAATTAAAACAAATTCAGAACTGCATCTCATCATTTCTGCGGTGTGGTCTGTCTCAGATTATACAATTATTTTTACTTAAGAGGCCTACTTTCACTCGTTTTGGTTTGGTTTTTTTTACATTTTTGTTATACCCTGCTATTATTGAATAGATATATTATGAGTGTTGGACCACTTACGTTCTCTTTACCTAAAAAAACAACACGGCCGATATCATGTGTAAGTTTACAAGGCAATCCTGCCCAAAGGAGAATTACAGTCTTTGCGTTATTTACCACAGTAAACACTACGAAGAAGGAAGTAACAGAAGAGCTTGTAACTTACATCCTGCTGCCATTCGTCATACGGACGTCACAGCCAGGCAATTTTTTGTCCTTCTAAGAATTGCTGTGGGAAAGCTGAACTGATTTCGTTGTGATTTTCCAGACGAGACTTAATCCCCGTTATTTAAATGGCATCGGCATGACGCAGTAGCGAATTTTACAGGACACTCTAATAGATAGCATTGATCCCACTATAAAGAGAGAGAGAGAGAGAGAGAGAGAGAGAGAAAGAGAGAGAGAGATGTGGCTGAAAGCCCTGAGTGCCACATTATGGCAGGCGATCAGAACATGAATTACAAAATCTTTTTTTTTTAAATACACACTACGTAGTTTGTCAATTTCAACAGATTTGTCCCCATTATTCAACCTAAAAGTTTGATGGTCCTACGACCCACAGTAGTGGAGGAGTCAAGAAAGGAGCCTTACATGTTTATCAATAGATTAAGAATGATCCTTCTGGGATGAGGGAGAAAAGAGGCACTTTATATTACATACATCAGACACTTTTCATCTCACAATACTTACAGTAAAGATAGTTGAGAGTTTAATTAATAACAGTAGGATGTCTTGACATCGTAAGATTTGCATTTTCCCTGCTCGTGAAGTCTGTGAAGGGTGCATTCAGCACCGATTTACTAATGTTAATTATTTTGTTAATACGCAAGCTCTCAAATAAGATACGCAGTGTTAGACTTAACAGCAGCTGTGGTGTAAGACGAAGAAAAAAAACCTCTTGTTGTTGGTTTGTTATGTTGCAATCTATTCCTGCTTTTGCAGATAGCACGTTCCTTCCTTTACTAACCCTTCCCCCGCCCTTCTCATCTCACCCCCTCCTTACCCCCAAACATACACAGACATTGACTCAACATATGTTGACCCACAAATCTGAACAATAAAAACGACTGCAATATTATGATTGTATTGACTGCGGTTACATGATACAAGTGGCGGAATGAACTTGTAAACAGACAGATCCCTTGATATCCTTACTTCTTCTTCTTCTGCGTTCAAATATGACCATGCTCTAGGTTCAGCTCAGCCTGGGTCGCGAGCAGGACTGTGCGCCGGAGTCCTATCAAGGGTACCTTAGACTGGGGAAACCCCTAACAACTCCTCGTGTCTTCCGTACGCCGTACGTTTTTGTTGAGGTTTTTTTTTTTTATTTCGAATTTCCACCAATCACAGTCCAGATCTAGATCTATATCGTATCTTTATTGCACGTATGTGTACCACTGTACCACTCCGTTCATAACACCATTTTACTTCCTCTTGTGTCCGCCAGCAATCAGTTTTCTTTGTCTCTACTACCTGGATATTGTATAACCTCACCAATGTATTTGATTAACATGTCTTGTAGTCAATCGAAATAAGCCTTATGTCAGAAGACCAGGAACTGGCGTATCAAGTGATATGGGTCATCTGATATCAACTTTTTTCTTTTTTGTTTCAGAAATCGAGAATAAAATCATGTCTGTACAAATGATAAATATTGGTTTTATTGGAGGGATGGTTAGTACTTGTAGATAAATCAGGGTCGTTTTTGTGGGTTGTTTTTTTTTGTAAATCTAGATAGATTTCTGTAAAAAGTTGTTCCTCAATCGTGGTTTTGTCAGAATTATTTTTTTCATTGCATCAGGACCAACTTCTGTCACTTCAAAGACTATATCTCCGGCCAGAACAATGTTTAGTCAACGTTTGTTTTTCACTCAATGACCGTAAACATACGAAGCTTTCAAATCATACCAATATGTTCCTGTGAGACTTAAGCCTGATTTTGACTGGCAGCAAGACATACAATTATTTTTACACAGCTTATCTGCTGATTCAGTGGTTATTATATACTATATATCGCCGAGTAATCATGCTTGTCTGTGCTTAAAAACAACGCGAATTGCGGATAACAGAATATCATTTTATTCTGTATTAAGTTATTGTATTATTGCATCCCCTTTAATGGCAACTTTGTCCATGCATGTCAGAATATCGCGATTAATTAAAGTCTATTGTATAAAGATATATTATGTGAGTCTGGTGGCGGAAGTCAGATTTATAATGTCGTTTATAACGTAATATAACGTTTTCGGTCGGTATAACATAACGTTTCTTCTCTTGTTCTGTTATTCCTCTCCCCAGTCTTAATTCATTTTCGAAATGTTGGACATTTAAAATTTTACTGACCGATAGTTTTGAGTAACTGTTAAAAAAGTGTGACTTTCTAAATCGAAATCGTGACAAAAGCGGGTACAAATTATTGCCTAGGACGTGGTCTGGTCGTACCTCCCAAAGTCTATCAATGTTTCCATGGTAACCATGTAGTGGTCCATCGTAGACATGTCGTTCACGCAGCCCTTAGATTTCATGTGAGACTCTTTTCTTTCTTTCTTTCTTTCTTCCTTTCTTTCTTTCTTTCTGTCGTTCTTTCTTTCTTTCTTTCTTTCTTTCTTTCTTTCTTCCTTTCTTTCTCTCTTCCACGTTCTTTCTTTCTTTCTTTCTTTTTTTTTCTCTCTTTCTTTCACGTTCTTTCTTTCTTTCTTTTTTTCTTTCTGTCTCTCTTTCACGTTCTTTCTTTCATTTTTTTCTTTCTCTTTCTTTTTTTTCTTTCTGTCTCTCTTTCTTCTTTCCTTCTTTCATTCTCTCTTTCTTTCTCTTTTTCTTTCTCTTCCTTTCTTTTTTTCTACTCTTCTTCCCTCTGTTTTTTTCTCTATTTCTCTCTACCTCTCTCCCATTTTCTTTTCAAATCTCGGTCATTAACTTAAAAAGCTAGCCCTACCAAGCTCGTTGTTAATGCGTCTCTTGTGCTATTTTAAATTGATACACCGTATTCAACAACCACATCATAGGACGGTCTGATGCATTTAGGTACATAGCCAGACTACTGAACTCTCTATTTTTAAGAGGTAGCGTGACCGTAAAGTTTGTGAGCATACTGAAGACTGTCAAGTCAAAGGTTTGTGTGTTCGACTCCTGGGCCAGAAGGTTTATGTTACAGTGTCTCAGAGAAAGACGCTTCCCTCCACTTTACCCTTTCGACTCAGGTGTAAATGAGTACTAAGCTATAGAGCTATAGGAGGGAAAGGGGGGGGGCGAGGAGCGAGCTCCACTACGGAAGCTGACCAACAATGACATTTGTAACATCATGTTTTACATGTATGATTAGTATTGTTCTGTGTGTGTGTGTGTGTGTGTGTGTGTGTGTATGTATATGTGTGTGTGTGTGTGTGTGTGTGCGCGCGCGCGTGCGTGCTTATGTGTGTGTTTGTATTATGAGTGAAATATATAATAACATTGTATGGCATTGTTAACCAATTTCCTTACGGGGTAAACAAAAGTCATATTTTCTGCCTTTCTTTGTTTTAAAAGTGTGTTAACATATTAAAGTAATATCAATGAAAGTTCTGCCCAGATTTGACACAAAACTTTTGAAAAATATGTAATGAATTTATTTAAAACGATGGTCAACATCTCATATCTGGGCAGTTTATCAAGACTGACATTTGAAACAAGAGACATACAACTGAGGACGGCAAGTGACTAGGAGGTTAAGATGTTAACATATGTTAACACATGTGGTCAGTGAAGCTGTTGGTGTCTGTCTCCACCTGTCAAGGTCTTATAGAGATACGATTGTGTCTGTGTTTCAACTTAAGCCTCTTATTATCTACAACTTCCTCATAGCTCCTCATGAAAACATGTTCGATTTGTTAACCTTCCGGGTTGCACGCACCATCAAGGGGGGGCTGACACAGATAACGAAGTAGGACCCGTGAGGATGGGTAGCGTAGGACCTGTGAGGATGGGTAGCGGGAAGATAACAGTTTTACGTAGAGTGGCGACTGCATGTACGGACACACGTGCTTTGTTTATTTTCAGTCTGCTTTTTGGATCAGTGTTATCTTACATTTAATGTCTAGAGTGCAATCTAAAATAACAAATAATGACAGTAAGTTATTGTGGAAGTGTGGTGCAGGGGCGAGGAGGCTGTGGGTTCGAGAATGAACGCGGTAGTGGTGGCGGTTGTGAGAAGGGGTAAAATATTGATCCTCTTTTGACAATTTTAATTCGGGATGGAAGAAAAAGCAGGGGTGTTAGAATCTATCTAAATGTATGTATGATGCCATATATTATTATCATACTAGTAACTTCTGTAAGTCGGCATGGCTGACAAAGGTGGAAGAGACGCTGAACAACCTGGGCTTGAGCGAGATCTGGTTAAGCCAAGGGCATGCTCACGACAGCAGAAAGGCTATTTTAGAAATAGAGAGACGACTGAAAGACCAGGTGATAAATAATTGGAGAGAAGACATAAAGGGTTCCAGTAAGGGTAGATTCTATAGATGTTCAAAACAGGACCTGCAATTTGAAGACTATCTAGATTTAATACGATACCGTTATATGCGACTTATAGTAAATTTAGAACAAGCAACCATAAATTGCCAATTGAAACCGGGAGGTGGGAAGGAACTGAAATAATGGAAAGAAAATGCTCCTTTTGTAACCGTCTAGGGGATGAATTCCACATATTATACGAATGTAATCTTTTTCAGAACGAAAGACGCAGCCTATTAAAAAGAAGATTTTATGTGCACCCTAGTGTTTATAAAACTAAAGAACTTTTCGCATGTAAAAATACGAAATTACTGATGAACCTTGCAAGATATATTGAAATTGTTTTACGGAAGTTCCAGTAGATAGACTATGTGTCAAATAAAAGTATTTACAATGTAAGAGAAGAGATATTGTATAGTTGTATATGGTATGTGTAATCAAACGCTTTAATTACCTTAGACTATTTCATATTTGTGTCTCTGCGCTGTTCTGTTGCCATTGTATAATGTATTATGAATTGATCGTCTATGTACCACAGATGTGGTCTGGGTTTTTCATAAATAAACTTGTTAAACTTGTTAAACTTCTTAGAATCCATGTTACTGGTTTTAAAAAAATATATGTAAAGCAAGTGTCTAACATAGCGGCGATTTGGATGCTATTCAATGGTTCTATCCCATGCGCCTCCGTCGGTGCCGCCCATGAAGTCTGACATCAGGTACCAATATATTATGATTGATTAGAAGATCACAAGTCTTATATAAAGTGGGCGACGCTAAAGCCTGTGTTATTACTTATGAAACGCCTACCATCGGCTGTATGTCTGTAGATTACTAAGCTTTCTACTTCTGGACGTTTCCATAGAGTTATTGTTGCGACACCAAGGTATTGTGATGCTTCGTCATCACCTTCAGTGGCTTGATGTACATTTTGTGCTTAACATCTAATGGTTTAATGTCATCTTGTGGCTTTCTGCATAATTCTTACGTTAGTTAACACACTATAGTAACCACGGGAAACAGCTAAAATATTAGTATTATTTACTGTGGTTAAAGCAAAACTTTAATTAACGCAAGGATTATCCAGTGGCTTAGTGTTCAACTCTAGTTTATTGGAAGTATCCATCTTGTTTAATGTGCAACACCTCCGACGTCTTTGCGATCCTAGTTTGGGATCAAACTTCCAGTACTAAATTAGTTTCTTTGTAGTTTCCAACTTCTGTTTAACTTCTCAAGTCTTGGCAGCGCTCATTTTTCTGGTTCACTCCAAAATCAGTCTTCATAATGCTTACCTTTGGTTAAAACTTCCCACATTAGTTTCTACACTAATTAACTCAAAAATTTTACATTTGGCCACAGTTCTTTACAACATGCCCCAAAAGTTGCAGCCATTTCCGATATTTTCAGAAAGTTCTGCTGTCACTGCAGAGTTTCCACTGTCTCATGACGAAAGGCAAAGGAATTCTTCAAAGGAATACCCAGTGGCGACTGGTTATTAAGTGCAACCCGTGCAGAAACCGGTTTTTTTTTAAAAAAAGATACAGCGACCAATCCAAATCCAGACACCTTTACTGTGCATTTTTGTATGCATTCAAATTGCCGTTTAACTTTTTCACGATCAAAGACTATAACATAGTCTCCAGAAATATGCTCAAAATACAGCTAAGAGTGCACTTTGGTTGACGCGCTCGTATGAAAAGGTGGCAGGAGGGGTTGCTCGGGTAAGGTTCTGGGGTCACGAAACGACATTTTGAATATCGAGGAGAGAGTAGTCAAATCCACAACAAGAAACGTTTCAAATAAAAATGACAGTTCTTATATATAAGCTGGTCCTAAAGTGTTACTTCGCAAAACATTTTTTACGACATGTATATATCCTTGTTACTTTTTTTAAACTGTGAATTAATTTTTTTTTTCATTTTTTGCCAATGAAGATTTACGGTCTAGTTTATCGTATCTGTCCTGTTATTTGTTCAGATAATTTCGACTGCCCATATACCATCCAAATAAACTTGTTAAACTTGTTCCTATTGATTTTTATCATTTCTAAAATTAATGGCCATGCGGCATGTGTTAATTTCACGGTGACAGCAACAACACCAATAATAATAACAACCCTGATCGCCAGAAACCGTGTTTCGGTAGAACGCTTGTTTTGGAAGGCAGGACAAAGGGAAAATCGAGAGAAAGTGAGAATGAAGCTCGCCGCACATCGTAAATAGTACTGCCACGAAATATCAGGAAGAATAAGCTTTCTTTCTTAAAGTCCGGACAAGGATTGCCAGATTTGTCTCTTTCAGTGCCAAATATCAGATTTTTGAGCCTTTTTAAAAGCCCTTGACTCTCAAGTGATTGGCTCTTTGGCTCCTTTTTTTGGGTGGGGTGGGNTCAGGAGCCCACTGACTGATTTCCTGTAAAAAAAAAATACTTATACCTTCTCAGTTGTATAGTAAATAAGGTGATCGAGCTTCAGTCATAACTGACTGGACGAACACGTATCAAAAAACGATTCATTCATTAGACTATCGTTTCTCATCTTGCTCTAAAGTGTGTTGAAATAGAAATAATAATTTTAATACCCATGTATATCTAGTAGGTAGGTAATTCGTAATAGATTTCTTGCTTTGTGTGAAGGCATGACCCCCCCCCCCCCNAGCCGGCCCTTTCCAGACATTGCTTAGCACATGTTTGGTTCTTTTTTGTGCGCGATTTGGCTCAAGTTTGAAAAAAAAGTCCGGCAAGTGCCAGTCCAGACAGTCTATAGTGTTGCTGTGTTATTCCCTATATTGTTTTTTTCCACCACATTGAGAGCGCCAGGTTCTCCCTCTCTACAAAACATGGCGCTCGAGTGAGCGTACAAAAATCACGTGAAAACTGAAACACTTGTCATTATCTCCAGGGGTTATTCAAGATTTATATAGTCTCCACTGTTTTTCTTTCTTTCGTTCTTTCTTTCTTTTTGTCGTGGTATTTCAGTCGTCATTTTTATATATCAGATCCTACCTGTGTTTTCGACAGCTTCATATTTGGGGCCATGTCCAAGTGTTTAGGTGTGATAAAACGTTGCGTGCTTTTTAGTTCATAGTTGAAGTGTTCATAAAATATTTCATCATTCTTAAATCACACAGTGTGGTTTCGTTGTCGTTGAAATGATGCAAATGAAAGGATAGTTATTGTAAGTAACGTGAGTATATTTTAACTGCATAGTGAAGTGTTACGGGAAAGAGTCACATTATGTGTGAGTAAACCATGTACAATTAGTTAACAGTATTCTACATCTAAGACCATGCCCCGAAAGAAAGGATTTCTATATGTGAGCCATCCTGCAACATGCTTCCTATCCGTACCAATAAATACATTATGGAGGGATTATTTTGACGTGGCTGGTATAAGAAACAGGGGCTTGGTTGTTGTTTTTTTTTAATGGGACATACACAAGAAAAGAAGACGGGTCGTTTTCAAATCTTGCAATCCCTTTTTTCCCGGCATTTTGTAGACTATATCGGCCCACACATGAAAACCTTCCCCGCAAAATAGCAATAATAACAACAACATCAACAACAACAACAAAGCTATGAATTCTTGGTAGGTATATCTCCTTTCGCGTACAAGTCAAACGGAACAGGATATCAAAGTCTTCACCATATTCAGAGGTCCAGCGTGAATCTGCTTTAAACCTCCCCATACCACTTATGTTTTGTGGTTTTTTATATATATATACATGTCAGTGCCAAAATAAGGCTGATTCATACAAAACACAGGAGGATTTCCATATGTGGTTACTGGCGATAAGGAGTTACGCTCGCTTCGACTGATGCTCCTGTCTCGATGGGCAATAGTATTAGGGTTTAAGGGTAGGGTTAGGATTAGGGGATAGGGTTAGGGTTAGGGTTAGGGTTGTATTACTACATTATTCGGAATTAAGGTACTGACCCTAGTTGTAGGAGTTACCACATATGGAAATCCTTCCCAAAACACCACTCTAGTCCCCAGGAACAACTGGCATGGGATTTAAGCAAATTTTCCAGCGTTTGAACTGAGTTTAAGGGAGGAATTCCTTATGCGTGCCAGAAAGATTTGCGCATGCAACACACCGAGCCAGTAACATACCCTAACCCTAACCCTAATCCAGGGTTAGGTGAATACATCTTTCGAGAGAAGGAACTGTTTGAATCTGTAAGGCCGATATTAAGTTTCTGCCAGAAAGCTTAGTTCGTTTTGTTTGGTGTTTTTTTTTTTCATGTAGCTCAGATAAGCCAAATACCTACAGGCTTTGCTAATAGGAAGAGAAAGAGATAACCGCATTAAGTTGTAACACTTTTCCGATAAATACACATAATTTCAAGTGTTTCCGGCAGAAGATTGCTGCACTATCAGTATTAAAGCGGGGCAAAAGTTTCCGAGCGCACAATATTATTATTATTATTCAAACTTTCCGCCGATAGCTTCGTTTCCGCCTTCGAATAGCTACGCAAATAAATTCTGGGTGCGTTCCAAACAGTGTTGACTGTGGTTTGATTTGGCGTGAGAAATAGGACCCTATGAGTAAGATATTGGATGTAAATGAAAATCAAACAAAGTGCATTGTCATGGAAAAAGCAGAACTTGATACTGTTAGACCGATGAAGTCTTGATATTTTAGACTCACCTGGATTTTTCAATAGTTTGATTTATTGTTTATTAGACCAAAGGCCAAACACAGCTTTACATTTCATGAACACAAAATGCAACAACATAAGGAAGGAAAAATAAATGCAACCATGACATAGAAACCATCAGCAAGACACAATCCCACCATGTACAGCAAATATCTCAGCCATAACATACTCAATGCCTTCCAGTCAATAACACCCCCCCCCCCCCCCCNCCCTCCTCACCCCCAAGTGATCCAAATAACTATTTGATGACGTCGATGAAATCTCCATAGCTGAGCCTCACCTAGATTTGTCAAAAGTGCAAGTGATCCAGATAATTACCTTCTTTGTTAAACAAAATAAAGACGAAAAAATCTCCATATGGTCAGTGCTGTACTCAGATAACATACCAATTTTCTATCAAGGGGATGCTAAGTTATCAATTTTCAATTAGATCTAAAGTTTCCCAAGGTACTGCGATTCTGTATTTTAATTAGTGTTATCAACAGCAAAACCTAGAGAAACAGTACATACACAAAGAGCATTACATTCAAAAGGAAGACAAAATGATGAAGAAGTTTCTATATCTTTCTATTCTGTATCGAAGGCCACGTCGCAAAACAACTTACAAAAACAAACATCAAGAAGACTAGTAGTCCCGCTGCATCACTGAGCCTCCTTTTTACGACACCCGACCGTGTTCTGGCTGCAAGATTTTTAAAAAAAAATTTGGTTAATAATTTAAGGGACACGTATTTCCTTAAAAGAAAACATGTCAAATGGAAGCAAAACTGAGATTAAATGACAGTCTTCAGTTAAGGCCTCAGACATGAAGAGATCTGAACTCGGTCTACCTGACACCGCTGAATAATCGACAAAAACTTTTAAACCTTCCTGTTCCAAGCTTACCTGAGCTTTTACAAAAACTGTACTTTAAAATACAACAACAACATTAGGGGCGTACAGGTGGGAATATCATAATATATCCATATCGTACAATGTTTCTTATTATCTTCCGGGTTGGTAAGTTTAGGCTGCGAAATTCCCCTCGGGACTCGAATAGCTGTATGTATTTTTCTTACCTCGGTTAACATACTACGGTAACCAAGGGAAACTCCCAAAACAATAGTAGTGTTGACTGCGGTTAACGCAACACGTTAATCTAGGTATGGATTATGTATACGGCCACATGTAACACTGCACATACCGTAATAGCTGATTATTTGTGTTTCTAATGGCGTAGAATCCTAGGTCTTGCAGTATTGATTGTGCGACTGGGAGGCCTCATGTTGATAAGAAACAGTAAGTTGAGTAAATACATTCCAGTGTAAGTAGATTGATGTTTATTTTATTATTTACTTATCTCATTGGTGAAACATACCTGTCACTAACGAAACTAACAAAGACTGCTAAAACCAGCATGTCAGGTTGTGTCAGCTAGTAATTTCTTGAAGTCTGTAATAGGGAACTTTTATTTAAGGTATGATTCTCTGGTGACCGTCATGATAGAGGTACAGACACGTGTATGGTATTTCCTTGTGTTGTGATAACAGTGCATGTTAGGTGAATTTCACGGCTGGTTCATAATGTGTAATATGATTGTGACAAAAGGAAACACCATATCATAACAATCCGTAAGAGGTCTGGACCTTGAATGAAAGCTCTTGTTTACGTATAACGTTGTATTCTACATAGATGTGGGGAACGTTTTTTTTTTATTTATTTATTTTATGCTGTGTCCAAGCCGCAGGAAGGTGGGAGGTTGGGCAAAGGGAGAGAAAGTGTGACCACCTTCTAGACGTTAGCTAGAAATTTAAAATATTTTGCTTACACTGGAAGTAGGAGCTCAGCAAAACGGCGGCTACCTTCTGGGGTTTCAAATTTGTTACTACAACTTTTTATCAACTGCCTTGTTTCGGAAGAGGATGTACCAAGAATCAACGGTGGTATGCAAGCAAAACAAAAAAAAGAGGTTAAGATATAAGTATAGCAAATACCATTCGCAAGTCAGCACACTCTTTTCTAGCGCTTTCGCATCAGTCGCATCCATCTTGGCCAGCATAGAGACCGATACTTCCGTTGTTTAGAATATACGAAGTACCAAATATAGACTAAAAGGACGGCCCCTTTCGCACACCCGAGGGGACCAAACAAACATTGCCCTAGTTTGTAGAAAAGCGAGATCAGGTTTAACTATATTTATAAACAAGAAAATATCTGGATCATACTACACACTAGACCATCCACCTCCGATAATATCAACAGAACCGGCTTAAAACTTTAAATATTCATATAGGCTACTAATGTATAGCATTAAGTCAAAATTTATGGAATACGCTTTTATGGGTCAATACCGCCGTTAAACAGCAATCTATCAGTAAGCCCTAACGTGTATTCCGCATGAATTAGCATGAGAATTTGCACATAGAGGAAATGCCCTCTTATAGAATGGCGAATAAAAGATCACCGAGAATCAGGATTCAATGCGGGGGGAAGTAAGGTTCGATAACTCCGTTATTACTTCTTTGAACCCTTTATCCACTCGTATGTACACACACACACACACACNACACACACACACACACACACACACACACGCACGCAGACACACACTTTTTATTAGCTTTACAGCAACCTTAAGAGCCTCCATATTAATATTTTAAAACGTAAATGGGGGTGTTCAACCCTCACAGAGCGAGGCGCCTTGGTCTAGCCACCCACTGGCTGGGTAATCCAAATATGGATAATAACCGTTCCTCATGTTGTGTGCCGGTCGATCAGCGTATACCGAGCTGCAAAATTCGACAGCGCTGATCCCCAGTATATTCGACCGTCGCGTTTAGCGTATTGGTGCGAAGATGAGAACACTTTTGACAATAACGTAATAAGAGTTAAAACAATAGTTGATATAATCACAGAGGTAAATCTAATGATACTATAAATCCACTCTAGTTATTGTCCTTTTGCAACTGTCTCCTACTTTATTATAAGATAATTAATATAAAATATAATACAATACAATACAATACAATACAATACAATACAATACAATACAATACAATATACAATACAATACAATACAATACAATACAATACAATACATTACAATACAATACAATACAGTACAATTATAAAGCAAGCCTCTTTATAAACTTGACGCCTCACAAACCCGAATTTTTAAAATGGTTGCCTGAAATTCGAAATCTGCAGCAATTTAAGAGCTTCCGCATTAACGATAGGTTCTTTTATCATTGTAAGCATTACATTGCACGAACGCCCCCATAGTAACGTTCAACATGCAGAGGTAATGTAATTTATACGATGGTAAGAGATCCCATCTTCAGTGGGCAAGCTCTGAGCTAACAAAGTGTTGTTGTTGTTGTTGTTGTTGTTGTTGTTGTTGTTGTTGTTGTTGTTGTTGTTTACTGTTTCTGAAGTATCTTGGCACATCTTTCAGATCATGTCCTTATCATATCTCTGCTGTGTCCAGGATGCGAGCAATGTAGGGTGTGGGGCTTCATTGAGAGATACTTAAAAGTGGTGCTTTTCTACGTATTGTTAAATTGTTGTTTTGAAACTAGGATGCTAATTTATTTTCATAATTTCAGCTGTAAAAAAAAGTTCTGGAGCCGCACGATACATGAGCATTCTGATTCTCTTGGCGCTTGTGTTTCTCACAGGCTCTTGACTTGTATATTAACTATGTTCAGCCAAAGACATGTTTAGGAAGAACTTACTTTGCGAGTGCCTTGCCGACGAAAATCTCATTAGTACAACAGATTCTCTTTAATATCACAAGCTAAAATGATTTTTTTTTTAAATCCGTTTTACAGACACATACAAGTTTTCATGAATGAGCACAAGTATCTATATGATCATTTTAAACATCGCTTAATATATTTTATCGCTTACAATATGCAGTGTGACTGAATGATTACGGCACTGGACCTAGAAATCACTCGTCAAGACTTCGATTGATACCAGTCTTGTATTAGTCTAAATACCGCGCTCAAATTATTGTAGTTCATTACAACTTTTCACAGCTCATCCATCTGTAAAATAGGTGTCCTCAGCCCGAGACCATATGCATGTAAACTTGTTACCCGATTATTACCAGAGAAAGCAGCTGTTTGAATCATAGTGTATATTGCCTGTAAAGTGGTCCAGGGAGTTGAGAAAATTATTCAGTGACGTGGCCTGTTAGGGGATGAATGTATGAAGTCTTCTGACTTCTGAGCAGGCATGTTTAGACAACGAAGCTTTAAAGCCATTATTAATATCCTAAAATCAGCCCAAGGACCTGAGCAATTTCATTATAGACGCCGTTGAACACTCCACGTTTAACACACGCCGTTGTTCGAATTGTGAGGGAGATGAAATGTATTTTGGACTCGATATTTTAACCATCGGGGCTAAATGACAGTCACATCTCACTCCTCCGCTCAATACAGTTTGACGTTACACCTGTTGTTACAAAATTCATGCAGTTTGAAGGTATCGCCAGAATTTTACGGACACCTGACGGTCTCATTGTTATTCGCGGCAGAGAATGAGGTGCCATGCACCCCACCTCCATTTCCCAACCTGTTTGTGTACACACACCCACCCACACACACCCGCACTCACACACACACAGACACACAGATACAGACACACACACACATTCACTCACACACACACACACACACACACACACACACACACACACACACATATATATATATATACACATACACACACACACACACACACACAAATACACACACACACACACACAAATACACACACCACAAAAACACACACATACATGCATAATGCATACATACACACATACACACACTCACACACGCACACCATACACACACACACCACACACACACACACACACACACATGTGTATATATATATATTTATATACGCATGATTTTACCAAGAATCCTCACATTTAGATAGTCATCCTCAGTACCTGTGATATGTTCTATCACCTACAGGTTGGAAAGAAACTGGACGCTGTCCAAACTGAGGACCGTGTTAGACCAGCAAGATGGCGGACATAGAGTTCCGGACAATGACGGTGGTGTATGTGACGGAGGACGAGGCTTGGTGCCAGTATGTGATGAAAAATTTCAACCGCCCAGAGCTACAGTTGAATGTACATCAGCTAAACGTGAAGGCATTGGGACCAGGCAGAAATCCCCCAGGTCTGTCTGTCTGTCTGTCTGTCTGTCTGTCTGTCTGTCTGTCTGTCTGTCTGTCTGTCTGCACATCAGTTTGGCTGCCTGACTGTCGGCCTTCCTTTCTGCCTGCCTACCTGCCTGCCTGCCTGCCTGCCTATCCGTCTGTCTATTAAAACATTTTGGCAAAGATATGGTTGCAGAATGTTCGATTGATTTTTATCTGTCATATTAAGCATCTTCCACTCATGCCTTCTCTTTCTCAATGGCAGAGCTAGAAACAGCAGTGAGAGAATCTTATGTGACAATGTTGCTGACTACGTCACATCTCTTGGAATATATGGAAGAAAACTGTGATTGGCTGCCAGCCATGCTGACAAAGGGGGAACGTGACGTCACGACAGTGGTCACAGCCTTGTTGCATGTATCAGAGGAAGAACTTCAAGACGTCATCACCAAATCTGAATACGAATCGGATTCCTGGAAACAGATAGTGGTGAGTAGTTGAAAGATAGAAGTGAGTAGTTGATAGATAGTGGTGAGTAGTTTGCAGATAGTATTGAGTAGTTGAGCCTGTTCACCTCTGTGCCATCTTACGATTTACCTAAGTTGATGCCTTGATGGTTAGGGAAGAGAGAGCATCTTTGGAATAGTCCTTAGACAATATCTAGGGATCCTCTCTCTTTTCCAACCTTGCCTCAAACCCTAATTCTGCCTTTAACCCTATCCCAAGCACAAACAGAAAGAGTATTTTGCCAAATATACATAGAATACTTGGAGACTGATATATCATTAAGTTGCCCCTTGTATTTAATTTTTCTTTCAATATATAGGATAGTTCTAATATGATAAAGTTTGCCTGTTATGTTAGGGGCTCCTCGAGTGTAATTCATGAGATATATTTCATTGGATCGTTGATTTTTTTTTTCAGTTTTAGAGTGCTTAAAATTGAATAGCATCAATGAACAGTACTCTGTTAACAAACTTATTTGATCCAAAGTGTACCCCCAAGTCATATACTGCTTGGAACTCTAGGGGACTGTAGTTCATAAGACAAAACATGGTTCTAATATGGGTTGTACATATGGACTGATCTTCTTATGAGAACAGTGTTGACATATGAAAGACCAAGAAGTAATTTGAAGTAAAACTGCAAGGGGAGTCAACGTGGCCTGTTACACCTGCATAGTTCATTCACTCCTTCCTTTTCTTCATTTGGAGTGTTCTTCGCAAAGTTTACGTCTTTGACAGCGTCTATGAAAACCTCTTTATCTAGCACTATCCAGTCGTGCTGCATCAACAATACCCAGGTCTCCATGTACTTCGATGTCCTATTTTCCATTGTCCTCTGGGTCCTCTGCATCGCTTTTCAGGCAATGTGCTCTCCAGAATGGTTCTTTACATGGAATACTGCATTTATGTGCGACCAAAATAGTTAAGATTCTTTCTGTGTATTGTTTTCAACCGCCAGTTTTCGTTCACTCTGCTTAATTTTTCAAGGATAATCTGTTCACTTCATTCATCCCCCTCTTGTTTTTATTTGAAGGAGTTAGCATTAAATCTAGATCTAGAGGCGGTCTAAGTTCACTGCATTGCTAACAAGTTTAATAAGTTTATTAGGAATAAGCCCAGGCCACAACTGTGATACATGGGCAAAATACAATATACGACGGGACAGCACATGAACATTTAAAGCATTATAGCTACTAAATTCACACATGTTCACAACCTATTCGTACATTGTACATTTAACAATAATATGTACCAATCACTTTCACTGATAATCATTCAGTCTTTACATTCACTGGGTTGTTTTTTTTTTCATCGAATTACTGAATAGCTATATACCTTTGCTATAAGGCAGATACATGTCTATACACCATTCACTTGACACTTTAGTTGTAATATTCCTGTAAACCCATATACCCCCAGCAGCTCATTACCAGGGTACTTTTTAATAATTTTTTTTTTGTCCTGTATCTTGAAATCTATAACTATATCATGCATACAGCTGATATCATGTTATTGTAAAATTTCTCGAAACTGGCACAGTGTGACTTCCAAATTTTCTTATTCTGACTTAAAACAATTTCAGATCGATGTCTCAGGTATCAATATCAAGCAGTGCGTGTCTGAAGTTCTAGGCATCGTGGATACCAATAGCGGGGCAAAGAAGAGCATGAGCATGAGAGTAAGAGAGAGACGTCAAAGCGACTCTGCCATGATCTACAGAGGACAGGAGGTCATAGCACCTATTGTTTTTGTTTCTTGTTTTTGTGTCTTCTCTGGGTCCTATTGTTTTTGTTTCTTGCTTTTGTGTCTTCTCTGGGTCCTATTGTTTTTGTTTCTTGTTTTTGTGTCTTCTCTGGGTCCTATTGTTTTTGTTTCTTGTTTTTTGTGTCTTCTCTGGGTCCTATTGTTTTTGTTTCTTGTTTTTGTTTCTTCTCTGGGTCCTGTTGTTTTTGTCTCTTGTTTTTGTTTCTTCTCTGGGTCCTATGAATGAAATGTGTTATTCAACAAATTTTAATGTGATTTCGGACCTGTTTAATCTCCCAAGGAGATAAAAGTACTTCCATTGCCCTTTGTTTAAATAGGATGAAAAAGGGTTATTCTACAAATTTTAATGTGATTTCTAATATATTTAATCTCCCATAGAGATTAAAGTACCTCCGTTGCCCTATCTTTTAATAGGATGAAAAAGGGAGGTCAACGCCCAAAACTTTTCACAAGTCAAAGACAGGCACCTGTCTTTCTGGCTTGGTCCCCAATTTTTTATTAGGCTTGTTTTGACCGTATGCTAATACATAGGCCTAATATCTTATTTTTATAAGCTCAAATTGTACCTGAAACTTTAAAATAGGATGTCTTATCTAGTTCACAGGTCTTATTTATATATTTCTATACCTTGACCGTGGCTGATAGGTCCTCCGCCCCCCCCCCCCCNCCCAAAAAAAAATAGGAGAGTTTATATTATACATTGGCTGATTAATAAGAATGTACACAATCGGTGATCTGTGGCCGTATGCATAATCCGTACGTTAGTTAACGCACTGTGGTAGCCACGGAAAACTCCCAAAACATTACTAGGGTTCACTGTGGTTAACGCAGTACGTTAACTAACGTATGGATTATGCATACGGCCACTGGCCTATTATTAAGTGCTAGAGGCCAGGACTTGTCTTTGGGCTCTATTGTAAACTTGGGCTCCGCTGATATTTATCGTTCTTTCGCTCTTCCTCTCTCTGCCTCTCCCTCTCTCTTTCTCCCCCCACTCCCACCTTTTTCTCTCTTACACATAGGCACACAACCTTTTCCTGTACTTAATATGAAAGTCATAGGAGACAAATAATATTGGTGATTTAGGTCCTGATGCGACAGAAGCAGATATTTATTGAACATTGTTATTACTACTCTCTCATTCTCTCGCTCCTCACTTACTCTCTCTCTCTCACTCTCACACACATACATACACACACACATATACATAGACACACATTCTCTCTCTCTCTCACACACACACACACACACACACACACACACACACACACACACACACACACACACACACACACACACACACACACACACACACACACAGGCGGTGGCATGCAGGGTGCGTTATNCATGCACGCACATGCACGCACACACACTCACACACACACACAGGGCGCAAGAGAGAGAGAGAGAGAGAAAGAAGCAAATATTATACTACTACATTTATAGGAGGATTGTATGAGACAAAACAGTGATAAAACTAAGCAACAAAATAAATTCAATTAGTGACTGATCACCGTCAAATCCTATGTTTTTAGAACTTACCGAATGATATGTATAAGAGATCCCATCGTTATTGCGCAAGCTCTTCCGCATCTCAGATTTGACCAATATCCAATTCGTCCTTTTTTTTTTCAGACCAGAGTAGAGCTGGTGCCATCAACAGTATATGGGGTGAGTGAATCAGTGGTAAAGGTGAGGTTGGAGTGTTTCTAGAAATGATGAAACTGGCTATAAAGGAACTCCAATGAACTTTATCTCATTAAATTCACCAAGAAACACCTTTAGCGCGTGACAGTTCTGGGTTCTCTTGATACATTCACCAGAGTTTTACATGCGTTTTGCTTTTTCATTTATCTAAATATACCCACTAGGTTTCGCCTGAAATAAATAGACTCATAGAGAGAATAAAAAAATCAAGTTGTGGCGGACGCATGTGGAAGACACATACGATAGTAAATGTAATCTTCGTGACTTTTTATTTGCATTTACACCATGCGGTAAAACCTCCACAAAGTGGCATGACATGTTAACTGTATTCTGTATTTGAATAAAGAACAGATATGAAAGATGTTTCAAATGCGATAAATTGTTTGGTCTTGTACAACTTTACTGAGCTTTGAAATCGTGATAATGACATGTCTACTTTCTTTTGATTCTAAATGTGTAGTGTGCTTCGTCTTTAATGATGAGGGTACTTTGTTTTTATTCGTGAGTTTGTAATATATTTCAACCTTTATGCTGTAGAGACTTTACTTTTGATCGTGAGTTTGTAGTATACTTTGTCTTTAATACTGTGGAGACATTTTTTTTTTTTATAATCGTGAGTTTGTAATATATATTACATCATACTTTGTCATTAATGCTTTAGAGACTTTTCTGTTCATTGTGAGTTTGTAATATACTTTGTCTTTAAAGCTGTAATAACTTTTATGTTGATCGTGAGTTTGTAGTATATTTCTTCATACTTAGTCGTTAATGCTATGCAGACTCTTCTGTTGACTGAGTCGTTAATGCTATGGAGACTCTTCTGTTGACTGTGAGTTTGTAATACTTTGTCTTTAACACTGTAATAACTTTTCTGTTGATCGTGAGTGAGTTCGTAGTATACTTAGTCTTTCATTATATGTTATTTGCTGTGTTCCAGCCTGGAGAGAAAGTCGCCATCCTTTTTAAGGAGGAAATGAAAGGGAATGTGACAGTCATCATTATTACGGGAGCAAAGTCAAAGTCAATAGAAGCTGACCGGGTTAACCCTTACTGTGTGACATTCGTGACACCAGGTACGGTGGAAAAATATATGAATAGTATAATATATATATATATATATATATATATATATATATATATATATATATATGTGTGTGTGTGTTGAGTCCTATATGTGATCCTGCAGACATGATAGTTACAGTGAAATTATACAGGTAGTGTTATTTTGTAGCGTCATCAAATTTACTATAACTTGTATTGTCTTCCCTATGATTACATTTCATACACTAGTCAACCATTCAAACATAAATATGATTTCAACTTCCTACAAACATGTAATGACAAGGACAGTGATGATAACTGAGAACTTGTGCTTTAACGATGTGATCTCTTACTACCGTATGTATAATGAACGTTACTAAAAGTACATTCAGCACAGCTGCACTAATTTGGTTCTTATGATAAACTCGATAAACTCAACTCGGTTAATGAAAACAATGCTTGCATTGATGACTGTTTCGTGCCATTACAGAACTCACTGGTAAAAAAAGCCATGTCCGTGTCCAAATCAACGTGGACGGCATCAGAGAATGTCGGCTACAGCTGGAATACAAGTCCTTAGCTCCACAGTTTAACAGGTACCCAAATCTTTCTTTCTCTCTTTCTTCCTCTCTTTCTTTCTCTCTTTCTCTCTCTCTCTCATTTGCTTTCTCCTCTTTCTTCTCCTCTTACTCTCTCTTAGTGAATCTCTCTCATCTCTTCTCTCTCTTACCCTCATTCTCTCTCTTATTGGGTCTTTCGTTCTCTCTCTTTCTCCTTCCTTCTCTGTCATCTCTGTTAGATCATCATTAATGACGTTCATTTCTTTAATCCGAGGACCGGATTCCCATAGTTGGCCCTTACCCCACAGAATATTATTCAACAGAAATGATATTCGCCTTCTGGATACCCAACGTAGCTACGCCTCTCCGACTTCCCCGTCATGGCACAATGACGTCAATGAGGCATGGCTACTGTGTGCAGCATTATTCGTTTATTTTCTTTTCTTCCTTTATCAGCCCATGGGAATGTCAGTTCTTTACAATTATTATTATTCTGTGCTCCTTCCTGACATGAACTGTATCCAAAGCGGTGGCGGTTCCAGGTCCAGCTTTTGGGTGGGGCTAAAACTGTCTGGTTTTTTTTCAGAGTCTTTAAGGGATAGGGACGTCTGATCATGCCCAGTCTTTTTATTAAAGCCCAGTCTTAGGATAAGCCTGTCATCACGGTCTTCTTGTTCTCACCTCGAATGGTGGAGCCTAGCCCCGTCAGCCCTGAATGATGCAACGCCACTGTTCCAAAGTTCATCTCCCTTGTCTATCACCTACTCATTTCCCCAACCCTCCCCCCCTTTCCACCCCAACAAACCATTAACCTCCGCCCCTAGTTATTGATATTCCCAATTTGTTTATTGCAATCAACTTCAACATTGTCTAGTACCCTTTCCCTTTCTTTTCTAAACATCTAATCAATGGCATAACGCCATATACGGCTCAAAGCTTGTGCTCCCTTTCTATTACATCAAAGCCTACTGCATGCGTATGTGAGTGAAAAGCCTCAAGACGGAAACACCAAAATTATTTGAATGCTAAGGTTCAGCGCTAGTAAAATGGTAGCGGCACTGTATGCTTTCCTATGAGATGATGAAGATCTTTGAGTGGTCTGTGGCCGTGTGTATAATCCATACCTTAACTATTGATGTTCTGGGAGGATCCTATGGTTATCGCATATGCAAACCACCACTGTGGTCGTATGCAAAATCTACACGTTAATTAACGTACTGTGTAAACTGCAGTGAACACTACTAATGTTTTGCGAGTTTCCTGGGGTTACCGCAGTGCCTTTAACTAATGTCAGGATTATGAATACTGCCACTGGTCTGTTGGATGTAGTGATAATAGTAATGTAATATGGCGTGAATGGGCAATTCCCTGGAAACGTAACATGTGAACTATTTCATTACTGCTCTTGGCATTTCTGCTCACGTACAGCGTGGAGCTCATGTGCCAGAGTTATGGAGTGAACAGTAAAGAAGAGCTGGACAAGAAACTGGCGGAAAGGTTCAACACCAGCATTTGCACAGATGGACGGGCCATGATGGTCTTTGATGAAGTTACAGGTAGGTCAACACTCTCTCTCTTCTACTCGCTCTCTCTCTCTCTCTCTCTCTTTCTCTCTCTCTCTCTCTCTCTCTCATACTCACACAACATGCACACTTTCTCTTCCCCTTAATCTAGTAATGTTCCAATTCTTGCTGTATCTGATACAGACATGGAAACGACCATCCGGGTAGTTACGCTTTTTGTTTACGTTATTGCACTCCTATCATGTCATCTTGTCCCCTGGCTAATTGTCTATATTATTAATTAAGTTTATTTTATCTCATTCTGGTTAATGAGGTTTTGCTAAACATGTTCTTAAGCTAAATAGTGATATTTTTATCAGAGGCGGTTCTTTCAAGAAATTACTCTGATTTAAATCATGTCTCTATAAAATGTTGATCCGCTTCAGTTCAAACTTTCAAACATCTGGTCTCCCCCTCTTCACCTCGTCTCCCCCCCCCCCNNCCCCCATCCTCCCCAGACTTGACTCATTCAAACATTTTGACATGTCATCTGCCGAGCGTATGTATTAATGTTTTTGTTAACATTTTTTTTATATTAAGAAAGAATTGTGCCCTGTTTCCATTGGGCAAAATCCTGGAACCTTTACAGGATGTCTTTGGGTTATTTTGTTTTTTGTAAATGGTTATGTATATTGTGAACAGTTTACTAGTCATAATGTTTTCAATGCTCATGTGTTAACCCATCGTATTTTATATTGCTCTCCCATGTATCACAACTGTGATCAGAGCTCATTCCAATAAACCTTTTACAGTTGTTAGAAGTAAGGTTAAAGAAGAGAAAAAAATTAATACTCTTGGCAGTGTCCTTGACCAATTATAACTAGGGAGAGACTCTGTTGTTTCCCTAACCTTGCTCATAATTTTAGCCCTCTCATTAATCCTATCATAAGCACATCTTGAGATAGTCCCAGAATCTTGTTTAGTGAACTTCTATAACACAAAGTTGTAAACCTAGGTGACGATATTTTTATGTTGGAGAAGTGTATCGTGTATCCCTGGATGTGCTTTGAAATGACTTATCGTCCCATGGTAGCACCAAAGACTGTGCAGTGACCCGTCTTGTTTCTTTAAAGTCTTTGGTAGCACTGCCTTTGTTGTTGTCCATCGTCGGTCAATATTTTTACAAGCATTATGTTGTCGTTGTTGTTATAAACGTTAGAGCTGCAGGGTAGCGCCGAAGACAAATAGGGCAGGTCCCAAGGCCTGTAACCAGGATGTTACCCGACTTAATGAGTGCTCGAAGTTTTACTTCCGTGTCTTATAATAATCGGCGGCCAAAAGTAGACCAAACTTGACGGGTGGTAAGATAAAGGAGAATATATCGTGATGTCTTCGTATAACAGAATGGACAAAGAGTGCCTTTATCAGGATGGTTTGAGGGAGGGAGGGGTGTATGGGTTGGAAGGGGGAAGAGGGGAGGCTGAGGATGGATGAGGGTTGCGGCTGAAAAGGAAGGGACAATACAACGTACATAACTTAATACATTATTTTGCCAGCTTGCCCTATCGCACGACCTCATCGTTGTCTTCGATTTCTATCAAGACATAATTGAAAATTGTAAGAATAAACTCTTGTTTAGCTACGTAACGTACATCGAAGGTACTGATGGTTGAAAAAAGGCAGCATGGGAAAGAGAACGAAGCACTGGATGATTGAGAGAGAGAGAGAGAGAGAGAGAGAGAGAGAGAGAGAGAGAGAGAGATGAGAGAAAGACAGACAGACAGAGAAAGACAGAGTGGCTTCAGTGGCTTCGAAGATCGCAACTATGTAACCCTCTTCAAACGAGTGCACGCCCTCCACTCCACACGCCCTTTATCCTGCAACAGTGTTTATTTGCCATTTGCATACCTAGATAACATAAGAGCGTACAAGAGTAGATTTCTTTTGTCGCTTTGTCAAATTTCTCAACCTGTTATGTTCAAACCTGGCTATCAAAGATTCTCTTAATGTGTCCCTGTCAAGGTGTTTCAGTTCAAGAATTGTCACCATATGTTTTGAAAACAAGGGTTTTGCGGCTGGACAGCCAGAGTACTCCATGGAGAGTATTTTGGCACGCGTTTTTTTTCAGTGCAGGGAGAGGTCGTTGCATTGTTTAGTTGTTGAAAAATCGTAAAATAGCCTATGTCATAAAGTGAATAATGCCTGGTTTTCTTCTTTTCAAGAATAAAAGTATAGAATTTGCCCCGCTAACTTTGTTGCAATATTGTACGTAGGGAAATGTAAGGAAAAAATCACTTTCTTTGTAGAAGGAAATCACAAGACCAGAGTGGCAACACTGCGTGAAATAAAATAACCAACTTCTGTATGCCCCTCTTTAATTTTAGACACATTCACCAGCGACAGTCAGTTCCCGACGATGGTGCACTGGGCCGCGGCCAATGGCCTGAGTGAGTTGTGTTCGGCCCTTTTGTCTGCTCCCGGAGCCGAGGCGGCGTGTAGGATCGACAACCGCTATGGCAGAGACCCAGCAGACATTGCCAGGGAGAGCGGATACAGTGAGCTTTCTGATGTTCTGATGGATTTTATCGTAAGATCTTATTTAAAAGCTCTTCCTTGTGTTTGTTTTCCTTTCCTGTGGGGTTTCACAACGGCTGCAACGCTAACAAGGTAGCTCAGTTCAAATGCTGGACTAACGCGTAAAGTGAATTGTCTTCATGGTATACTTGCCCAAAATCTCGTTATATTTCAAAAAGTCCATGACAGTCGACGAACCAAATAAAATCCGATTTACCTCAGAATGGCAAACTTTTTCTACACTCACTTTGATAGCAATACACAGATTGCAAGTTTTTATGTAAGCTTAAGTACGAACAAAAAAATCCAATAGAGGGATCAACACCCATGAGATTACTTCTGCTGTCTTTTCAGGAAACCAAAGAAATGGCGGAGGCTTGTGACTTGTATGTGAGGACTGAGCAGTTGAAACCACCAACAAAACAAGGTGGGTGACAGACAGACAGGCAGGCAGGCAGGCAGGCAAGCAGGCTGGCTGGCTGGTTGGCTGGCTGGCTGCTGGCTGGCTGGCTGGCTGGCTGGCTGGTCGACCGGCCGGCTGCCCGCCCGCCTGGATGGATGGACAGACAAGGCTTAGATAGGCAGTGGGCTAAACATACAGACAAATCATTCAGACATGATCACAAGTGTATGGTGAACAAGAACGGCAGATTATACAATAGCGGAAGGCCGATTAATTATCATTATCAAGCAAGACGATAGAAGTTTGTGACTTTAACTGTGTTCAAACCAGCTTCAAGCATGTTAATATTCCCTTCAGGTGCTTCAGGCGGTGATGACTTGTATGAGGACATGACAGGTGCAGAGTTTGGAGCTATGGGTATATCATCAATTAACAAACCACCCAGCCTGCCCCCAAGAACAAGTCTGTCACCCACCTCCAGTATGTATGGTCTCTAACTTTCTTGCTCGATTTTTCTGTACTCTGAGAGTGTTTTTTCCCTCTCTGATAATAAGCTAAAGACTCTCTCTTTCCCTCTCACTGTTCTGTTCTGTTCTGTCTAATTCTGTTCTTTTTATTTTCTGTTCTCCTCTCGTCTCGTCTTCTCCCTCCTCCTCTTCTCCTCTCCTCTCCCCTTTCCTGCTCACCCCTCTCCTCCTCTTTTCTCCTCCTCTCCTCTCCTCCCCTTCTCTCTCNCTGTTCTGTCTAATTCTGTTCTTTTTATTTTCTGTTCTCCTCTCGTCTAGTCTTCTCCCTCCTCCTCTTCTCCTCTCCTCTCCCCTTTCCTGCTCTCCCCTCTCCTCCTCTTTTCTCCTCCTCTCCTCTCCTCCCCTTCTCTCTCCTCTCCTCCCCTCCTCTCCTCCTTTCCTCTCCTCTCCTCTTCTCTCCTCTCCTCTTCTCCTCTCCTCTCCTTTTCTCCTCTCTTCTCCTCCCCTCCTTTCCTCTCCTCTCCTCCTCTCTCCTCTCCTTTCCTCCTCCTCCTCTCCTCTGCTCTTCTCTTCTCTCCTCTCCCCCCCTCTCCTCTCTGCCTCATTAATTGTACTCCCTCATGTACTCATTAATTGTATTCAATGATGTACTCATTAATTGTACTCACTCAATTATTCATTCATTCTTTCAGAAACGGCCTCACAGGATACTGATACCTATGTCATGCCAGGTGAGTGATTGCAAGCTTCTTACTGTTTTGCATTATAGCATCTGGACATCATTCTATGGTTTAAGCATTACGTATTTTCAGTTCCGTCACATAACCAAGGAATTGGCGCTCACACGTTGGTATGTTTCCATTATGGTCATGCCCGGGTGCTCTTGATGAATGGCGGACAGCCATGCGTGAGCAGAGCATGTGAACAAATTAACGCGTGAGCGACAAATCCTTGGTCACATGACCGTTGGAAATACCTAATATACAGATGAACTTCATCACATAGTAATTTTTTTTTCTAAAGGGCAAAGAAAACCGCAGATAAAAATGACAGGACCTAACAAACACAGCCACTGCAAATCTGTGCTTTCTTTTAAAAGTATTATTGACTCTGGAGTTGACAGCGAATAGTTGTAGAGTTTTTGGTGGTGTTTGTTTTTTTTTCTGATCGTATTAAAAGACAGTATATCCATATCAAGAGAGAGTTGTTGGAACGGATCGATACTTTGAAACATGGCACGATTTGTTGACCTGGATCTTGTGTCCATATTCATCTTAGTGAATAAGGTATATTATATTCGTGTTTCTTTAAACTCTTTGTCCAAAGGACTAGTACAAAAGTTTTCTTTTCCTTTGCATTCCTATACAAACATTTGGAAAAGTCAACGTACAGTCTTTTGATATGAAACTCTCAAGAATTTTTGTGAGTTAGCACATTTCCTTTGAACAATACCAACAGTGCTAGACCAAAGATCAGGGAGAAAATAATGTTCGCATTTCTGTGGGAATTTGTTGGGTTTTTTTCCCCTTTTTTCCTTGGTCAGTGAAAAGCTAGATCTATACCCACAATGTTATGGGACAATGTTATCCTCTAAGGGCATCGGATGAACTGCTCGGAATTTGTTCTTCACAATAGATTACACTTTTTTCTATTAGCGATTCAAAAGTTAAAAGTATATAATAAAATGTTATCAAAGTGTCTGTGGTAGGCTGGAGATCTTCATGTCGGTCTCACTACTGTGAGGAATGTTATGATTTGTTTCATAAAACAGGACCATAGTGTTATGTGTTGTTTTAATCGCGTGTTTGGTGTGAGTTTCCAGGCAGAGAGAGAGAGAGAGAGAGAGAGAGAGAGAGAGAGAGAGAGAGAGAGAGAGANAGAGGTACAGACTAACAAGCATGCAGAAAGATGGGGGAGGGGAAAGAGGAAGGTTATTTCATCATTTTTATAAGATATTTCATCAATGTGTTTGATATTTCTAGATCGAAACAAACCCGTTCTACCACCAAAAGACTATTATGTCTTTAATAAATTAAGTAAGTACGCATGTGCACGATAATTCCTTAATAGCTTTACTACAGTTAATGCGCATGTGCAAAGCTAATAATGACATAAACTTCTGACCCCATTCATACTATATTCCCCATATAATATGCCCTACATACTCATTTGGAAACTGAGAGGTGAATGTCGTCTTTTAACCTGCTTCCGGTGTGGTGTGTTAACAGTTTGGCCACAGTGACAGTCGACAGTGCATTGGTTGGCCCTGGTCACTTTGGAATGAGAGAAGATCGGCAGGCAGGCAGGCAGGCAGGCAGACAGACAGACAGACAGACAGACAGACAGACAGACAGACAGACAGACAGACAGACAGACAGACAATACAAACCGATAGCATTTGGACATATACGAAGGAGTGAAATCAGCTGTATTAATATATATATGATCTGTATACATGATATTCTTAGATCCAAACAAACCCGTCCCACCACTAAAAGACTATATAACAGTGAATCAAATAAGTAAGTATGCATGTCCACAACAATTTCATTATAATTTCACTATAATTAATGTGCATGTGCAAAGCTAATAATGACATAATAATGACATAAAGTATTAACGCCGTTCATACTATGTCCCAAGTATATGAACATATACAAGTGAATGTTGTCTTTCAACCTGTGTTTAGTGTGGTGTGTTAAGAGTAACAGGTTTCCTTGGTTGGCAAGGTTCGTTTGGAATGGGAGAAAACGGGATGTGAAGCTGAGAATGAGAGAGAGGAGAGAGAGAGAGAGAGAGAGAGAGAGAGAATGCAGACTGACAAACATGTGGATCAACACAGAAGAAATGCAATCACTTTTATTAACGAAATATAATCTATATACTTGATATTTCTAGAGCCAAACAAACCCGTCCCACCGCCAAAAGACTATTTAACAATGAACGAAATAAGTAAGTATGCATGTTCACAGTAATTTCTCTATAGCTTTACAACAATTATTGTGCATGCGCAAAACTAATAATGACATATAATGACATAAAGTATTAACGTCATTCATCCAATGCTCCAAATATATGAACATATAAAAGTAAATACCTTTTAACTTGTGCTTGGTGTGGTGTGCTAAGAGTTTGGCTGCAACAATAACAGTATGCCTTGGGCAAGGTTCGTTTTGCCTATGGGAGAAGACAGGATGTGAAGCTGAGACAGAGAGAGACAGATAGAGAGAGAGAGAGAGGTGGGAAGAGGGAGGGTGAGGAGGGAGAAAGGGAAGAGAGAGAGAGGGAGAGGGAAGGGAGAGAAAGAAAGAATACAA
Organism: Ellobium chinense; assembly: GCA_033807755.1. NCBI lineage: Eukaryota > Metazoa > Mollusca > Gastropoda > Ellobiida > Ellobiidae > Ellobium > Ellobium chinense. Next base: position 655,192 of record JAWQUT010000059.1, read on the forward strand.
ACTGACATGCACGTGGACCGATACAGAAAGAGTGAAATCAGTTTCATTAGTGAAATAATATATATACACTTTATATACTGAGAGAGAGAGACAGAGAGAGAGAGAGAGAGAGAGAGAGGGGGGGGGGGGGNGGGGGTGGGGAGAGGAAGGGTGAGGAGGGAGAAAGGGAAGAGGGGGGGGAGAAAGAAAGAATGCAAACTGACATGCACGTGGACCAATACAGAAAGAGTGAAATCAGTTTCATTAGTGAAATAAAATCTATACACTCGATATACCTAGGTCAAAACAAACCCGTTCCACCGCCGAAGGACTATTTAGCATTGAATCAAATACGTACGTGTGCATGTGCACAATAATTTCATTATAACTTCACTAAAAAATTATTGTGCATGTGCATGAGACACAGATTCTTGAAGGCTGTCCTTATTATGCCCCTCGTGTATGGAAATGAATTTACAAATTAATGGTGTTTTGTAGCCTACATTTAGCGTGGTGTGCTGAGAATATTATAGTTGCAATAACAATATATCTTGATCTGCAAGTTTAGTTAGTGAGAGGAGACGGGGTGTGAGGGGGGAGAGAGAGCTAGAGAGAGAGAGAGAGAGAGAGAGAGAGAGAGAGAGAGAATGAAAATATAAATTGAAAAGCACATGGACAGATATAGAAGAAGTGAATCAGCTTTATTATAACGAGATATTATAATAATTATACTTGATATTCCTAGATCCAAGCGAACAGCCAAAAGACTATTTAGCATTGAATCAAATAAGTAAGTATCCATGTGGACGGTAATATTTAACTTTACATTAGAATTGGTGTGCATGGATTGTACGACAAAGCTAATAAATTGTATCAGTTCTGAGAAGGGATTTTCACTACAAAACTGCAAGTTGTGTGTTTAAAGGAGGGGCGGTAAATGGTATGAACTTGTAGGTAGATCAAGTGTGATGTGGTTCGCGTAAAGTTTGGGTGGGAGGGGGAGGAACAAAATATAAGAAGGGGCGCGAAGGAAAGAGAGATAGAGAGAGAGCAAGAGTTACACAAAAAGAGAGAGAGAGAGAAAGAGACGGGAAGTGGGGTCAGTTGACCAAATGTTTTTATTAAGCGAGTATCACTTGGGTTTTCCTAGCGATGAAGAAAGATCCGAAAGCTATGAATGAAATAAGTAAGTATTCAGCTGACCAACAAATCACCGCACTCTAATGTACATGTGGACACACTCATAGATACTATGTAGTCTTGCCTTGCCTTTGCAGTTTTATGCATGAGTAAATTATGTAACCAGGCTTTTACCCCTAGGAACTGCAGCCATTGCTTGAACGGATTATGCTGGGGCGTTGCAAAATTGCTAATGCTGCTTTGCTTGTTCCGAATCTTTTGGGGTCTTTAGAGAATCATGATTTTGTTGTGACGAAAAGTGTGTTCTCTTTCAACAGAACGTTAACGGTTGAAAGCTTGCACGTTAACGATGGGATCTCTTACCATCGTAAGAATTACATTAGTGCATTGGTACTGAATGCATCCTTTGAGGCGTTCAACATGCGGAGTCATGTAACTCTTACGATGGTAACAGACCTCATCGTTCATGCGCAAGCTCTCAAGTGTCCAAACTCGTGCAGCCAAAGCATATAATTATGCTTAGGACAATAGGATATCATAGTTGAATTCAATAATTTTCATAAACTGTCAGTAATAATATACGTTCAGAGCTTTGGTAAAATAGTCGACGGAATCTGTTCAGCATTATGACTCTGTTTCAGTCATATCATGTAAAATCTATGAGCACCGTGCTCTTGTAGGTAAGTGTTAAAATGTAAATTCTTTTACCGTTTGATAACTATTGGTCGACAAATGACATCATCATATGACATCATCAGAATCAATTAGCAAGTGCCGCTTGGTGACAGACAGTTGCAAGCTTTCGTTTACATTAAGATTTGCAGTCAGTCTGCACACCATATTTTAGTCTAGTGGGACTTTAGGAACTCTTATCCTGGGCTGAGTTTGACTGGTCTTTACTGATGCATGGAAGGGGAGGTGCTTTCATTCTTTGGGCGGTCTTAAGTATTGAAAGTATCAGCCACTAGATAAGCCAGGATGGTTGAGACTGATGCAGAAAAGCTAAAACATAATGCACTGACTTGCGAGTAGTGTTTGCTATACCCCTATCTTTACCGGATTCACCAGCATACATGCCACCGTCAAGCTTTGCCACATCTAGGTGGGCTGTTAATAAGACCTTCTTCTAACAAATTAGAAATCTTAAATTGATATGGCCATTTTGCCTAGCGCTCACTTCTAGTCTGTGCAAAAAAAAAAAAAGATTTCTAACAATTGTCTAGTAGGTGCGCATATTTCCCCTCACGCAACAACCACAAACGAACCCCTGACTTTCTTGTTGTGGTCTAAGCGTCAAGCAATTTTATGCATGGATGCACGCCGATACCTGATATCGGCTAAATCACTGTGCTCCAGCTTTTGCTTATTTGATTGTTTGAACTCCACAGCAGAGCCACGGAAAATGTCGTTCTTGCTGAGCTAATGTTTCGTGGACAATGTCTATACCATTGGTTTGAGGTGTCATAGGAAATGTCGACATTTTTAGAATAATGGTTAACTTTACTGTACTGAAGCTTTCTTGCTTACACACTTTATTAAATCTTTTGTTTATTGCTTTTTTTTTAAATGGTGGCATGTAAAAATCAATCAGAGTGCTAGAAGAAGGTAGTAATAAAAGACAAAGGTCGAGGAATTTGGGAATGTCTGTAATTTACAGGTAGAGGGAATTTCAGGGTAGCAGATTGGGTAGGATGTTTCCTGGGTTGTTTTTTTTTTTGTTTGTTTTGTTTTGTCTTTCCTCTACATATAATTGAGAGTTAGAACAATGGTCCAGCAATACTGAAGGCTAGCATCAAACATGTAATCTGACACACAAGCAGTTGTACTGTTCTCCTACATCCAAACTGATGCCTGGAGCGAAACCAACTGCCTTTACCTGCCTCTGTTTGAGGTTGCCTGTTATCGGCCCGGTATCTTTTCTCAATAGCCATTCTTTCTTTTATCCGAGTTTTCTATGGCTTTTGAGGTTTTCTCTTTTTCGGGGCTTTTCTTAACTTCGGTCTTTTTCGTATCTCTTAATGCAGTCTTTTTCATATCTCTAAACTCAGTCTTTTTCATATCTCTAAACGGAAGTCTTTTTCATATCTGTAAACTCATTCTTTTTCATATTTCCAAATTCAGTATTTTTCATATCCTCAAATTCTGCCTTTTTCATATCTCCAAATGCTGTCTTTTTCATATCTCTAAATTCAGTCTTTTTCATATCTCTAAATTCAGGCTTTTTCATATATCTGAATTCGGTCTTTTTCATATCCTCAAATTCTGCCTTTTTCATATCTCTAGATTCAGTCTTTTTCATATCTCTAAATTCAGGCTTTTGACATCTGTCTCTCATGCGAATCTTTGTTTCTGAAGTTATTTTGCCATAATATTCTTTCCATCTCTTCTTTGGAAGCACAAAGCATGATGTTGTGAATGTATTTATTTAGTTGTTACATTTGTGCTTGCCATCTGTGGCTGCATCTTTTAAAATTTTGAAAGAGAAGTCTTTTTCCTTAAAATCTTGCTTCAATTTGGAATGGCTATTCACATTTTGATAACACAGTATCTTTACCCAGAGGTTTTCTTTATCCTGTAGTGCATACAAGTCTAATAGACTTGCAAGTTTGAAGGATAGTACAGAGTAATGACGTGATACAAGCAATCATAAGTTTTACTTTGCAGTCAATTTCTCCCGGCATTTTGAAATCACTTAATCTACTTGTTGATCAGAAGGGAAATTCTAGTTCAGTCAGAATGTTTCTAGATGACATTCTTCTTTAACTCATTGATTTCCCCAAAATTGTTTTGTGTTCGTAAGTGATGTTTAAAAAATAACCATTGTGGACAGCTCACAAAACTTCGACAATCATGCTAGCTTATAACGGCATAATTCTCTGAACATAATTTCTAAGCGTGGATTTGTTGATAACTTGTGTAAAAATGTCAGCTTCAACCCACGGCCAGTTTCACAAAAGGTAATACTGGTCAGAGATTAAAACAGGCCCATTACACCGACAGAAGCCATGGCATTAGACAATGCGAAAGTCTCTTGATCTTATGTATCATTTTCCCATTTCAACATGCATAAACCTTAGGCTCCTTCCAGTGATTCGTTGATCTAGTTAGCATAAGTGGACTTTTGATGGAGTCTAAATGACTTCGTTAAGAAAGTCAAGACTTCGTAATTTATCAGACTTAAAAGGACGGTCCTTTTATTCTGTGGGCAGTCTTAAGTACTGAAGTACTGAAAGTAGTGGCCACTGGGCAAGCCAAGATGGCTGAGACCGATGCGGAAAAGCTAGAACATAATGCACTGCCTTGCAAGTGGTGTTTGCTATAAATCTATCGTTGCACCTTTGCCTCTTTGTTTTTACCAACGACAGATCCGACGAATGTTCGGTTCAGTTAACCATTGCAAATAAACAGTGACTGTGATTAAATATTTAGAACTCTTACCTTTTCAGCATACACAAAATGTAAAACAAATATACAGACAGTGGCGATACAGTTCATAAAATCCTATTTGATTAAACCACGTCTACAGCATAGGACAGGGCGTCAATGTAACCTATGAATCTGAGATTACCAACATGTTATTTATTTGTCTAATACAATTTAATTAGTCTTCAGTGTTTTCTAAAATGTTCAAACGTCACCTTTCGCTTTATTTCACCAATGAGCTATTTGCAAGCATTGACTCTACGATTTTGTCAGCATCAGCTTGTTTTCTGCGCCGATTAACTGAAAGCTTATACACTGTCTCACAGATTCAGCACTTCTATATCCACATTGGAAATTTTGAAGAAAGGTGACCTTATTATCTGAGAGAAAATTTTGCTTACTCGCTGTTCTGAAGGTTTTTCTTTTTATGCAAGATCCTTTCCGTGCATCTCTTGAGGTTTTTTTTTATTTTCTCTTCATTTGACGAGAGTCTGGTAGTGTATACTGTACCAGGGTTGCCAGATTTGGCTAGTTTTTGAACTGACTGACTCTTTGGTTCTTTATTAGTGCGAACAGAGTCAAGTCAAACTGATTAATTTCTTTTTACAAAAGGAAATAATACTGCTCTCAAATTCTTTGGTATTTCAAGTGATCGAGATTCTGTCATAACTGTCCGTTGAACACAAATCAAAGAACGATCCCAAAAGTGTTTTTATTTAACAATCATTTCTCATGTTGCTCTACTGTTTGTAAAAAAAAAAAAAAAAGGCTTATGATATGTAACTATAATACCTGCGTATATCCAGTAATAGACAGTACCAAGTAAATTTTCTTGTGCTATGTCAAATATTGACTCCAACCAGCCCTTTCCAGATATGGTTTAGCTCTTTCTTTTCTCCTTTTTTGTTTTGGATCTTTCTCGCATGCGATTTGGCTCCGACTCCCAAAAAATAAGTTTGGCAACCCTAGATGGTACCGAAAACATTCTAACAATGCATAGCTCGTGAGGAAAACAGCTTTTTAATGGGAATAATTTCTGTGATCGCCAACCCTTTTAGTTGGAGCAAGAGGAAGAAGATCGTAATACATCAGGAGATAGATACTAGCTAGATATATATAGAAAGAGATAGATATACTATATTTATATATACTATATAGTGTGTTTGATTGGTGTCATCGTTGTTTAATATTGTTGTCATCGTTGCTTAATGATAACTTGATAGAGATTATTTTACATTGGCAGTATACAGTATTGTGAATAACGTGAGAATATTAGTGTTGACAGGAACATGACAATTTTAATGGGAATAATTTCTGTGATCGCTAACCCTTTTAGTTGGAGCAAGAGGATGAAGATAGATACTAGCTAGATATATATAGAAAGAGATAGATAGATAGATAGACTATATTTAAATATACAGTATATATAGTGTGATTAGTCTCATCGTTGTTTAACGTTGTTGTCATCGCTGCCTAATGATAACTTGATAGAGATTAATTTACATTGGCAGTTTACATTATTGTGAATAACGTGTTGACAGGGACTTGGCAATTTTTTGTTCACATGTGCGTAATCACTGATGGTTTAAAACCATGTGCACTCTGAGAGAAAAATTTGCTTACCCGCTATTCTGAGGTTGTTTTTTTTTTATGCAAGATTCTTTCCGTGCACTTCTTGAGTATCCGACATACGAGGGGGTACCCAAAAATTCCCGGAATTGTGCTGTAATTGCGAAAATACTTGACTGATTAAACTTAAATTTTCGTCTCATAAACTTTAAAGTCTTGTAATGTATATTGGTTAAGCGTCGATGTTTGCTCATCGGTGGTGCAAGATTCCATTCGTAATGTATTGGTAAGTTGGTGCCTCTCTCTCCCTCCCTTCCCCCTTTCCCATTTTCGTCGCCTCCGAATTTTGCATTCCAGTCACTGATGCAGTGTGAGGCCACTGAGCACCGTATGAACGGGTAAACCCGTGAATGTAGTCATGCAGTAGTTTTCCGTCCACTGCAGGAGTACACGTTGGTTTATTGCTACCCAACCACAGTGATAATGCAAAGATCTCCATAATATCAGACAATCTTGATTTAGTCACACAGCCTCACTTCCCATTCCCTAGAAAGGCTGTCCAGGCTAATATATTTTTAAATCTGGCAGAATCCATCCTCCCTGAAGGGGCGATCGGCAGCAGGAGTCAGGCAGAGCTGGTGGAGATCCAGGAACAGGTAAAGATAGGCAACTTCAGTGTCGAGGAAGCAGAAAGATTTTTGAATTCTTGGAAACTCCGCTACGAGACGGGTAATGCCATCAGCTTCAAGGAAAGACAGGTTAGAGTCAGTACCATAGTCTATGTGTACATGAGTTAGATTCAGCACCACAGTGTATGTGTTCATGAGTTAGATTCAGCACCATAGTGTATGTGTTCATGAGTCTTTGTGTGTGTGTGTGTGTGTGTGTGTGTGTGNNNNTCAAAAACCTGTAATAATCAGTAATCCTGTGTCTGCATCTGGGCAACTTCTGCATATTTTTAAAACGCCTTTGCTCTTCTAGAGAGAAAACATCTTCATCTTCAGTCAAACCATTTGTTTTGACTCCATCTTTGAAACGCAGTTATGGGATCTCAGCGAAAGCTTCTAAGCCTAAAGGCTTGGTTGTATAGACACATGTCGGAGCATGCTATATATATGAGCTTCCACCACCCTTCCAGTCATGGATCTAGTGATCCAAGCGTTTTTATGATTTGATGGGTCATTTTCCTAAAATTAAGTTCACTGAATCTGCTGATTGGCGCTGTAGATATTCAGATAGATTTCCAGTTTTTCACTCTATCCCGATTGTAACTTTCAGTATTAACTGCAGATCTACATAAGCATTTCCATTTCTAGTAACAAAATTCAGTCCCAATTGTTCCCAGAGGTACATAGCCTTATCATGGGAAATTTTGCACTGCACATCTGGCAGAGAAAGAAAAATCAACATTTTGAAATTAGTCTTCGTGAAGGCATCGGCTTGTGTCGGTAACTTGCGTATGGACTAGTCTGCTCTTTATCTTTGTTAATTTCAATACGTCTTCGATGTTATTGCCCAACTGGCATCAATCTGAAAGTGCTAGAAAATTGTTTGTAATATCGCCTAGAATGTTTATGTGCAGTCACAACCCTCTGGAGCTGGTAGTTGTTCACAGCTGATCCTCAGATTAACAAAGCCAAATAGAAAATGGTCAGAGGCCCATTGACGTCATGGAAAGGTCTTTTTCAGTGGTTATTGTATAGATGATAACAATGCCGATGATTGAAAGTTTTCTTTAAGGTCGACCAAGCTATTATTTAAGTGGTGATGTTAGAAATGGTTTTGGTTAAAGGATGCTGATTGTGTATAACTTTGCTGATTCCTTTGATGGGAATTTTTCATTGTGTCATATTATTTGTCGTATTTAATTCATTTCAGCAAGGACTAAAGATGTTGCAGTCAGACAACAAGAAAGCAATGGAGACTTTGAAAAGCACTGGCGTTGGGAAAAAGAAAGCCAAGACTAAGGATATAAAAGAAGGACTTGAATCCCTGAATATTTCTGTAAGTTGATCACTCACATATTAATTATCTGCCCCCCCCCCCTTCCCCGCCCACACACATACACTTTTTTATACGGAGGCTTTTTCGAAGCAAAGACCATTTTAAATGCATCTGAGGTGAATGGAAATAACATAACTGGAATCAGAAAGGTAACTTTCTTTGGCATATTAGCTTTATTAAGTTCTGTTTGATTGAATGGATTTCGGGGTACGCCATTTTCACCAAGAAAATGGAAGCGCCTTATTTTGTAAAACCAGGTACCTGATCTACAGAAAAGTGGAAGCTGCGATTAAGCACAAATCCTGAGGCGTGGTGTTTAAGATTTCATGAATGCTTTTCATTTCAGATGCGGGCGAACAGAAACCCACTAAGCAACATTGTAGAAACCGACAGGGCAAACCGAAGCCCACGAAATATTACTGTTGTAGAAACTGTCCGGGAAGACAGAAGCCCACGAACCTCCACTGTAGAAACCGGCCTGGAACACAGAAGCCCACGAAGTACTACTGATGTAAAAACTGTCCGGGAAGACAGAAGCCCACGAAGCACCATTGTAGAAACCAGCCGGGCAAACAGAAGCCCACGAACTTCTACTGTAGAAACCGGCCTGGAACACAGAAGCCCACGAAGTACTACTGATGTAGAAACTGGCCGGGCAGACAGAAGCCCACGAAATTCCGCTGTAAAAACTGTCCGGGAAGACAGAAGCCCACGAAGTTTTGCTGTAAAAATTGGCCAGGAAGACAGAAGCCCACGAAGTTCTGCTGTAAAAATTGGCCATGAAGACAGAAGCCCACGAAGTTCTGCTGTAGAGACTGGCCGAACAAACAGAAGCCCACGAACCTCCACTGTAGAAACCGGCTTGGACAGCAGAAGCCCACGAAACTCCGCTGTAGAAACCGGCCTGGAACACGGAGGCCCTCGAGGCCCCGCTGTAAAAAGTGGCTGGGAAGACAGTAGCCCACGAAACACTCTTGTAGAAACCGACCAGAAAGACAGAATGCAGCTATCCACCATCGCAGAGACCGTATCGTTTTTATTTTGATTCGTTGCGCATTACTGTTCCCGTCCTGCAGCTGCAGCTGGCCTTTTTGCGACGCCTCTGCGTTGTTCAACAAAGACATTAGACTGAAATATCAGTTTTTGTATGGAAAGCATTGTCTAGATTCTGAGTGTTTTGCTGCCTGTGTTAAAGTCCCTTTTAATTTACAATATGATCTCTGATATTAAAAAATTAAAATTTCCAAGATTTTCTTCCTTATGTGGATGTTGGGAAATAGTCCTGGAAATCTAAGCCTTGAAAAGTTGATCAGTGACTTTTTTTTTAAAAAATAATCTTCATTTAAATTTGATTGCTGTTTTGACGTTGCAATATCAGTTATCGATCCAAATCCTATCCTGAGAGTTTTCCTAATATGTTCAGCGCAGGGGCGGATCTTGAAAGGTGATGTGGGCTTTCATTATATCCACCCTCCCTCCAACCCCCTGCTATCGACCTTTTCTGTATTTTTATTCTGGCCATAACCTGACGTTATACGCCTTCATTAATTGACTTCTTCCCCCATCCTTTGTATTCATATATTGATTGTATCGAAGAGTGATAGTAAAAGTACATGTAACATTGAGCGCAAGAAAAAAAAAGTCAATTTTTTTTTGTTTCCAGTATCCTTTAAAATTCATCAGATTTGGGGAATTTGATCTCATGACGCAGTCAGCACAACCGATGGTGACGTCATGAACATGGCTGCCAATTAGAAAAAATGGAAGAGGTCATTTTGATGTGGGACAATTCATTTCTGTAAATCCGGAGGCAGGAGATATAATGCTGCTCATCTACATTGAATCTGTGACTCACGCGGAAAATTTGAGCGAAATCGGTTGAGAAATAAACTCTCACAGTTCGGTACAGAATCGCTCCAGTTTTTCTTTCATAATAGATAAATAGGAAATATAATAATATGTGGTTTTTTTTAGACTAACTTCCTGTTGTAGGTTATACTTTATGTGCACTGCCCTTTTCTAATATAGTACATTTGGTATGCAAAATTGCGCACCAAGTTGTTAAAAAATGCCAATATTTCTATTATGGGTGTTGCTGTTAGGTTCACGATACAAATGTTCTTTCACCACAAGATTTCACACATATGTTTGAGGAATATTAATGCCTGATTTCAGACAGGGCAGTGCACACCACAATAATACACGATAATCTACAATAGGAGGGTAGTCTACCCCTTTAACGGAGGGAGTCCGCCCTTGCGCTGCACTTCACTCTCCCGGCTGTGGTTGTAATTTCTATCTTCATTCGATTTCTTCAAAATGTGGAAAAGGAAACAAAAAAGGGAAGGAGGGGAGATCCACTGCCTTGTTTAGGGAGATTGAGAGAAAGAATCAAAGTACCTAGATATTGAAGAAGAACTCGAGAAATAATTGTTACTTATTTAGCAGTTTTTGGATGAGTCCTTTCTAGTTCAGATCTTATCTTACCAGCTTTGAGTCCTGGTGTGTAGCGTGTATACCATGCTATAAGCTTCACATTGTCCCTGTGTTTATTATGTTTTACTCTCCGTAATAATTATGGCTTCCATAGGTATCATATTATTATTGTTAAAGATAATACAGGAAGTTGCGGGTTCAAATCTGTGAAAATGTCATGACCCTTAGCTTTTAGAGAAATAAATTAATGAAATCATCCAAAACAGGAATGCTTCCTGCCGTTCTTCTTGTTTTTTTTTTCCTTTCTTCTTCTTCTTCTTCAGTTTTCTTCTACTCCTCCTCTCCTTTCCTTCTTCTTCTTTCCTACTTCTTCTTCTTCTTTCCTCCTTCTTCTTCTTGCGAATTTTCATGCCTACCTAACGGCTATACTTACTTCAAAGACGAGCTTGATAAATCCACACAATCGAAAAGCTGTCGTATTTTCGGGTCATAATGGTTGCATCTATATAGAGGTCAGTTTTGATTTGGTTGCTGCCCTTTGAAAACGTTGAATGGAAGTTATTTTTTCTTTGGGCAAAGTGATTTTTGCGAGTCAAGTTCAACTCCCGAAATTGGTGGAAAAAAAAAAGTCTGCAGTATTCGTTGATGTGTGAAATTAACATTTTCTGTTCTTCTATCACACTTGTATTAAGTGCTAACAAACAGTAGATCTTTAATAATTTTAAATAGTAAAGAAGGGTCTGATACCGCGACCCATGTCTCAGCACGGATATGTCTGTGGGTATAACTTACCTTTAATAACTTTGCTACATTTCAGGATCCAATTCACATGAGGAACAAAATGCTTGGATCGTTCCGAGACCCACCTCTCACTGAGAGAGGGAGCAATACAAGTCTCTCAAGTTCTTCAAGTCAGTTGATGTTGATAGTACAAGTTTTTTTGTTCTTTGTTGTTCTTGTATTTGTTGTTGTTAATGGCGATGGTGTTGAGGTTGTTGAGGAAGGAAGTCATTATTGTTGGTGCCCTATTCTGTTGGAGACAAGTAGTTCATGTAAATATACAATACTGTATTCTCCCAACATAATACATATTCTGTGGCTGTTTCCTAGATGTCGCGAAATGCCTTCAGCGGCAGGATTCTTGTACTCTTATATCGCAGCGATTAGCACGTAGCAACATGCAGTTAACAAGCACGATTGCTATCGATACGTCGGAGAAAATAATGTAGTTAACATGAAGACATAGGGGAATTTGGAGGGGGGAGGGTCACTGACGTCACTTCTAGAAATTGGTGCTTATAGAAACCAAGATTTTTATTATTCGGTGGGATCTCTTGCCATCGAAAGAATTACAATAACTCTGCATATTGAACGCTACTAGACTAGGAGTGCATTCAGCACGGGTGCGCTAATGCAGTTTTTTTACGATGGTAGGAGATTCCATCGTTAATGCGCGCAAGTTAATTGTCAATGGTACCTCGGTTGGCCATCTTGGAAATGATACGAGCGACGAGAAATATGCTAGATGGAAATATAGAGAACATTAAATAATAAGCTCTATGCATGAGTGCTGAAAAGTGAATTTCACCTAATTTGGCGTATGAGCTTTTTCTTTCAAAGACAGCAATATGTGCCCTTGTTGAATAGTGCGATATCTCTGTAAGAGAAATTATGGATGCACATGTATTCTTCGTTCATGTCTTTCTGTTGTTGTTGTTGTTGTTGTTGTTGTTGTTGTTGTTGTTGTTGTTGTTGTTGCTGTTGCTCTTGCTGCTGCCGCTGCTGTTGCTGTTGTTGTTGTTGTCCTTCTTCTCCTTCTTCTTCTTCTTCTTCTTCTTCTTCTTCTTCTTCTTCTTCTTCTTCTTTTCTCTTTTTCTTTTTCTTCTTTTGTCTTTCTTCTTCTTCTTCTTCTTCTTCTTCTTCTTCTTCTTCTCCTTCTTCTCCTCTTCTTTTTCTTCTTCTTCTTCTTCTTCTTCTTCTTCTTCTTCTTCTTTTCTCTTTTTCTTCTTCTTATTTCTCCTCCACCTCCTCTTTCTCTTCTTGTTCTTGTTCTCGTTCTGGTTGCTGTTGTTATCTCACTAGAGAATTGAGATGACTGTAGGACAGTCACTGATATATAGGTTTATGTTGCAGGCACTGGATCAATGGTTAGAATTAGTCAGGACAGTGGCCGGGACAGTACCACCTCCAATATATCTGTGACAGGTGGCAGTTCCATCGCCACGCTGGAGGAGGAAGAGGAGGTAAGACTGCACCTGGGGCTTTATGCATATTGCCATCTATCTAACTTTGCACATTGAAGTAAATAAGGAAAGCCCCCCCCCCCCNCCCCCCACCCCATCCCAAAAAAACAAAAGAAAAACATCAGTGATGTTTCCCGTACTTACCCTCTGCGAGCGAATAAGACAGCATCAAAGACTTTAAGATAAGATTAACAAGACTCTATTAGAAAAGTGACCATTTCATAATACTTTGCTTTACGTTTCTCAGTGCAGTACGAGTATCATATGCATTTTATGCTACGCTTTTGCCTAGATAGTAGTATCAACGATCAATCTGAATGCACCAAGATACTCTTTTCTTGAGCAAAACCAGTGTCCGGCTAATTTGCTCGAAAGGCATGGCTGGCCAGGAGCAGTTCTTGACGTCATGTTGTAGGCACGTTGAAACTGTCCAGATGCTATGCAGCATCATATTTATTATTGGTCGCCGTAGAGAAGAGTGGAACATCCCACATGACTGCGATTTTGGCGGTGAAGGTTGCAGGAGCCAAATTGTAAAAGCCTCTTTGAGCCATTTAATAAACATTTCTCGAACCACAGGAACGTTCCGAGATGGCCAAGACTAGTCTGCAGGTCTGGTGCCACCACTGTGCTCAAATCATATACTATTTACAGTGAGGGTCCTTCATTTCAATTTTTCAGTTTTAAATTACATGAAAAGGGGTTAAAAATGTGGCCTTCCTTTGCAGATCACAGGCCCGCACAAATGAAATTTGCTGAAGCCACTGGGAAACACTGCCTGCAACAATTAATTTTTTACAAATTTAAGACTAAATTTCATCACTCTTGAGGTGTGGTTTCCTGTTATATGATTATTTCTACACAATCTGTCCAAAGGATTGATTTTATACTCTGCTACTATCGACCCTGATAGTCCATTTTTGTTAACCAATTAGGCTCCTGCTTTAAAGGGTTCTATAAATAGACATTGACTCAATATACATTGGCTTGCAGGGACTTCTGACACCAACTTTTCTCTTTTACAAGTCTTTAAAACTCATTGGCCACATAAACTTCGTCCTTCAATTTTCTCAAAACACAGCAAATGTGGGATGGTGCGCTCTTGCTCTAAAGCGACCAATAATTATAGTGATCGCATATTTTTTTGCTCTTTCGTTGTGCACTTTATTAGTGTACGTTATGAGCACCGTGAATATTGTTTTTTATCTTTTTTTGTTTAATCTTTCACTGACGCCTGTATGTTTTGCTCAACATAATTATGCATTAGGAGATCTGCACCCAATGTAATCTGGACACTGCATTAGTGATTTTTAAGTAATCTTTCAGCAATGTTAGTGCTTGATGTTCAGTCGACTCTGCTGAAAAGCAATCTGCTTTCTCACACTTTTCGCTCAGTCGCAACATTTACGTCACGCTCACTCCACATTTGCCGACGGTTTTTTTGTTGTTTTTTTAAAGTTTTTAGAAATTTAGCACTCTCACGCTCTTGCTAAGAGCAAACAATGAGGCAGATTTGGTTTAGCTTGTAAATTTGGGATATAATGAGTCAAAAAATATATATTTATTTAATAGGTAAAAGAAGATCAGTGGAAGATCATAGTAATATAAATAAATCATCAACACAAAAATGACTGCGGCAATTGTGGGATGAACCTGACGATTATACACATTATATTTTGTGAAAGCTGAGGACAAGCAATGCTGCCTACATACAGCCACTGCTTTATTGCTGTTTTTGGTTCCAAGCTTCTGAGGAGTGGCAAATTAAGGAGAGCCGATTGAATGAGCACGATATATAAAAGTCTAGTGCATCTACATATAAATTATTCATGGCTTTTCAGCATGAAACACGTGACGTCGTGACAAGATCCAGCAGTTCACAGAGTTTAAGATCCCAAAACCGGGTAAGCTATAGGTTGCAGAAGCCAAATTGTAAAAGCTTCTTTGAGCCATTTAATAAAAATTTCTTCTCTAACCACAGGAATTTCCCGAGATGGCCAAGACTAGTCTGCAGGTCTGGTGCCATCACTNAAATCCGGATTTGAATCCTAAATTTGAGCTAAATTCGATTCCTTTGGTTCACAGGAAATAAAATTCAATAGTAAAGGTTCGGTTTGCGAGAAATTCCTATAATGTTTTAAATGTACGTCCTTCGGACGGGTGTGGAAGAGTGAAGAGGTTAGATTATGATACTGGATACGACAGACTGGTCAGAGACCTGGAAGATAAAAATAAGCATGGAAAATCCCCACTGGCGTCTCCAGATCTGTAAAACATGGGAATCAGCAAAAATAGCAGCCTTTCATGAAAAAATATCAAGGACAAGTTAAAAACGAATCGACTGTTCAAAACTACACTGACTGCCATTAGAATACTACTAGATGTGTATAATATATATATCGTGTGTATTAGGCCTGTTATTCTTTAGCAAAATGCGATGTCTCTTGTGTAACGAAAACTCAGCATCGCAGTAGTTAGTCATGGCTGTCCTAGGGTAATGGCATAACTCATACATCAGCCAGAACTGAATTGACGAAGACTTTTTCTTTTGGGGTGAAGCTCAGCACTTTTACTATATGTCAGTTTATTATGATTTCCTTTCTTGCCTTAGAGCAGTAGCTTAGACCTAATCCCATGAGCCCATCTTGTACTGTTTTTAGATACAGCCATATTTATTCCTCTTTACTTAATATTTCTCTGAAATGAAACAGAAAATAAGACCGGCCATTATGTTAGATTTAGATTTTGCCATGCTAGTTCTGTTTGTAGGTGGCCTACTCTTCAAGCATTGAAAGATTTGTTAGATTCTGCTAGTTCTATATGCACGCGGCATAGTCTTAAGCGTTGAAAACTGTGAATGCTCTGATACTGGTTTAAACCTCTCTTTCACTAAGAATGGGCAAAAGTTCGCGAAGTCGAATCCATCGAACATCAGATTCATCAAATGCAAATCCGAATCTTTAATTTTGAATCTGGCCACGGTATCAACCAACGACGAAGTGTAACTCTGATTTGGGCGGTTCGAATCTGTACGATGAATTCGAAAATTCGACTTGTTCGAACCTCGAACATTGGATTGGTCGAATAAGAAGTCTTGGAGCAATGAATTGGTGCCCATTCTAGCTTGTTATTTCACTACAGCTTACTGCACAGTAAATAATGTAACAGAGAGAAAAACGTGATAGATTTAGAAAAGCGTAATAAATTTATGTATGTATGTGGGCCACTCTAAACGGGTCACTCTTCATTTTCATTACTGCATCAGTAACTTCGTTGTCATTATATGACTTCAAATATAGACTGAAGAAGTGGATTTGGGTTAGCTGTTGTTGCATGTCAATTTGTCTAGATCTGCTTTGTTTGGCTTTAAAATTTTGACACGTTGTACATGGCCATCCTGCCCAAAAATACCAAACAAAATCTAAAATTTCTACAGGAATTATTTAACATGTGGTCTTCAGAGTTACTGGTCAGATTTGAAACTCACTAATTCGTCGAGATATATTTGTTATCTTTAAGTCTTTTAATTATGCCTCTTGCAGAAAACGCGTGTGTATGAACATGGAAAGGTCAGACGTGTAATGTCTGATCGCAATGTGCAATACTTAAATCCTGTGACCTTGGATGACAAGGACGGGATTTACTCGGACGCAAATAAATTTTGATCAGTGGGTAAATTATGAAAAGAGTGTCAGCCTCCCCCACCTCACCCTCATCCTTACCCATTACAAACCCTCCAAAATTTGTGACCATTTAGTGTCATCCCAACCTGGTATACAGAGTATAATGGGATTCATTTGATACTAACTTGGGATTTACTACATACTGTCTGCATGATCCCGGGAGGCGATATCTGCATGTGGAAGGTTCAAATTTACTGTGTGTTGCCCAGCTGTTATCCATGTTGCCCTTATGATACCCATATGTTTTCCTTCTATGCTCAGCCCATGTGAGACTTAATGGCCCCCATACTTTTTGTTAAGAACTAAGCCACAAACAGGAACGAAGTATACATGTTAGCAAAGAAAGCTCAGCTCCTGAGCCCAGCTCCCCAACACTCACCCCTCTCCCTTTGTCTTTTCTCCCCAAAAAGATCTTATGTCTTAACTCTTAAATCCAAGATGAAGCTGGCATTTTTTTTCTCTCTTTGATAATAGAAGAGGCTGGACGAGCCTGGTGTAGTTAAGGGCAATGACTACTTTCTCTTGAGAATTCAGATTACTATCTTTTCCTTTCGCTTCCCCCTCCCTCGTTATTTTTGTTCCTTCCAGTATTTTTCATAATCTTCTTCATTATGGCGGATTTTATTCTTCATCAACACGATGTTTCCTGATACACCTTGCAATGTGGCATTGTGTGACGTTATGGTCAAACCTCTAGTCCCGCTTACTCTCTCTCGAATCAATACAATGAATAATGAGAGTAGCAAGAAGAAAAAAAGAAGAAAAAAATCACATGATGCAAGTTCCAGCATTAGCATATCTTCATGCCATAGACCGCAACACAAAATAGGTAACATAGTTCTCTTCTTTACTTGCCCTGACATATTGCCAGCGATCACAGTATCCCTGATCCATTGGAGATCCATCTGGATTCTCCCATTTTATAATACAACTAGTTCAATTCCCAGCAGACACTTGGATACCGTGCATACTGATAGGCTTAATGTTCCTCCCACGTTTAGTTTACTTTTGTTTACTTTTGTTTACTTTACATGCAATGTATACAGGGTATTAAATGTTTAGCAAATTTTGGTGTGTACTGAAGGCTGAAAAGCAGTTATTTATTGGTTTAAATTTGTGCTTTAACCCTTTCTCCTCCTTTATGTTCCCTGTCACGTCTCCCTCTACCATTAGTTGAGAGCTTGCGCATTAACGATGAGATCTCTTATGATCACAAGAATTAAGTTAATCCTGCATGTTGAACACTATTAAAAGTGCATTCAGCACCAATGCACTAATATAATTTTTACTATACGATGGTAAAATATCCAATCGTTGATGCGCAAGTTTCCAAATGTTCGTCACATGTTCCCTAAGAAAACCTGACATTCTTGTGAGGCAAATGCAAAAACAAAACCACCTAGCACTGCATGTTGCATATTTTTGTTTCATCTGAAATTTTTTAACTAATTTAGCGTTAATAAATTAATGATACCCCTGATAATGTTTATAGCGGCTTATTTGTTTTGACTCATCTGTCTAGTATAAGGGGGAAGAGGTGATAAAGTTGAAATTCACAAGGTGGAATAATATGATGTTTGCCATGCTTGAAGAAAGGATAATGAGGAATTTTATAATTATGTTATGTTTGAGTTGTTTGAAGTCTTGGACTTGGGCAACTGTTCTAGGGGGCTATTAATACTGCTAAGTAGTCAGGCTATCAAAGTTTGGTTCATACACTGTTGGGCATTTGACTGTGTAATGTCTACTGCATTCTGCAGTAATGGATCAGTAGCGCCTTTAAAGGTCTTGTGCGGGGGNGGGGGGGGGGGGGGGGGGGAGTAACAACAGTAATCTTGTTCTTGATTGAGACACTTACAATGAAAAAAAAAACAACACATCTGTAAATGTTAAGCAGCTGGAGCTAAGGCTTTGGGGAGAAAGTGTGGGGGTGGATGTACTGGGGTAAAATCATACCTTTCTCGTACAACCCTCCAGCTCCCCCTTCCCCTTTACCTGCGCTGCTGGATTAAACAGTAGATTGGTTGTTGGGTTGTGGCAAAGTCATGAGCCTCTCCCAACTTTACTGGCTTAGTGAAGAGCAAGTGCTCGTGGGAGAGTCTCTACGCAGTATAGGGACCTTTTCAATAATGACTGCTTGTTACAGATCTGTAATGAGATTGGGGCTTTGTCTCCTCTATAGCTGTATTACTAAATATTAGCATTCTGAGCTACCCTCTGAACCCAAAGTTTTAGTTTTGACCCAGACCCATATCAGATTTAAGCTCAGGCCCAAATTTTAAGACAGACCCAACTCCAGCAAGCTCATTGATATTTTGAGCTTGGTTGCTATTTGTGAACACATCCTACGAGCACATCATTGACCTGAAAGTTCCAGCCCAGGACTAAATAGTGCCTGGCAAAATAAAATAAAATGGACACAGTTTCCCATTAAATCAAACTTTGTCACCTGGAGCCCTTATCCAAGAAGCAGGACATGCTGAAAGAGGGAAAAGAGGAGATCAAATATAACCTCTAAGCTGTAGGACCCAATAGTAAAAGTAGAATTACAGGCCAGCAACCGGCTACTCTTATTCCTAACACTAAGCTTGCCTCTTACACTAACCTAAGCACATCTTGCAAGAGTTCCAGGATTTTGCAGATATTGTTTGACAGGTGAAAATCGTTAACTGATATGAAAAACTATCTCGATGTATTGTAACAGACATATCCCATTGATCCACAGGTATCCGACAACCGGAAGTCAAAGAAAGACCTTTATCTTGAGTTACAACCAGATCCTATTGAACCACCCCCACCTTTACCACCACGACCCAAGAAGACAGAGACGCCTTCAAAAATTACAAAGGTCTTCACAAAACCCAAGAAGGATGCTCCCCCAGTCTCAAAAAAACCTGAGCAAAAATCATTCAGATCACTCAAGAAGTAAAACATGAGATAAGTCAGTTAGCCGGAAAGAAAATACAGAACTAACAAACATTTTGTTGTTGTAATATGCTGTTTTATTTATCAGTTGACATTCCAGTCCCACACTGGATGCATGCAGTTCTTGCCTCTGTAAGAAACAGGGAAGACGGGAGCTGCAATACAGAGAGCTGTATCTGTGATGTCCCTATGGTGAATTCCGTAATATCTCTCATGCAAAGACATGCAGTGTATGCTCATAACTTGGTTATAGCATCATCCAGTGTTTAGTCATTGCTTGGAAGAACTGATATCATCACAAACAGTCTGTGAATTTCCCGAGCCACCCTGGTCAATAGCACAGGAGCTTCTTCAGACCTCTGGGAACTTTGTAGTTTTTGTTTGTGCCCTAAGACTTACAATCTACATGTATTGGAGATTTTGCCAAAACAGCAGTCTCCGTGTACTAACCGAATTTTCATTCATAATGATGATTTTTAAAGTCCGAATCACAATAGGCCTGTCACGCTTCAGATGTGTCACCATAATTTATTTGGACAACTAACAGATAAACAATTACTTAAAACACATCAAATTTAAAAACTGTACATGATTTGTTAATACTAAATACAAGAGAAACACTATATTTGTTTTTATGTTATGTTAAGTTTTTGCAAAATGTTATGGAACAGGTACATCATTTTATTACAACGTATTGTTTCCAACTTTTTACTGTCACCAAAAAACCTACAATTCACATAATAATCATAATCTAGTACGAAAGTTTTGAGGTATTGAATTAATAAACTACATCGTAGTGTTGCAGTTTGGTTTTTTCCCCTCATTCATTAATCTGCAATCTTTTCATACCGCCCAACCAGCTTTGAACACAGTTGAAATGATATACAGTAAAATTATAATTTTTTAATATGCTATTTTATGTTCAACATTTTCTTTCATACCACCGCACCGAACAAACCAATGTCACTCCCCAGTCAAAAGGAAAGAAACTGAAATTTGTCTCTGTACATAAGGAATATTTTGTCAATTTTGACAATTTTTTTTTCTACTTCACACCTTAAAGCTGGAGTCATTTGTTCATATGCTTTTGAACTTTTTTCAGAGAAAGGTTTTCTTAATGGGAGATTGTCACTTATCAGTATTGCGTTACTTCCTTCAGTAATTATCACACATTTCAGAAATGAGTTATAATGAAAAGGCATTTTTCCAAAGTGGAACATTTATATTTGCTGAGAAAAAAATACATTTTTTTGTGCTAGGGGGCAACTTGTTTAAAAAAGAAAAAAAAAACATGTTCTCAGACCAAGAACTTAGATCCTGAAGGGCATGATCTGTTTGTGTCAGAATCCATTGGTGGTACTGAAAACATGTTTACAATTCTCAGCTGCATTATCTGGAAGCATTGCACTAAAAGTGACCTTTCCAAGAGGAACTGCTTATTTAAACAAAAAGTTACATCATCACAGTATTTCATGTGGGGTAAAGAGTAATGCTGGTTTCAAAGTTCCATGATTTCACTGTCCTATCTGTCTGCTCTGATTTGTTCAAAGCCATTTGATTCTGCTGTTTGTTGATAAGCTATCATAAGCCCCTCAAGTTAGCAGCTGAACTAATTTTACAATTTGTATTCTTATTAGAATGTATATGTGGGGCCCACTGCAGCCATCCCTTGTTGTATGTAAGAGAATCATCATCTGCGTCACATATCACATATATTTTTCCATCAGCATTAGAAAAGGTGTGGTTTTAGTATATAATTATGCATGAGGATGATATGCATTTTAAACACTGTTGATGATTTTTTTTTTAAATTGTAGATCTGGAAATGGGGATCTATAAATAATGTGTGTAAGCTGAGGTAGGGTAGTGTCCTGTAAATAAGAACAGCCATCATTTTTTTTCATTTGTTTTAAATAATGGGACACATATATATATATATAGCTTCTCTAACCTCACCATAGGTTTTAAATATCAAGACCACTCTGCAGGACAGATAAATTTAGCCCTTGTCATGCTCTGGGGTCATCAAGTATTTTTGCAAAGCAGAAACCTACCATGATATAATTTATAGTTTCCTGTTTTATCTAATCTGACTTCTGCATTTGTAGTAACTTTGGTGGTGGTCAGCTTTGCTCAGTGGATATCTAAGGCTGATCCTCATTACTTTTTTCAAGGTGATGAAAAGTCTGCCAAGATTATGTTACTTAGGTCCAAAACTTGAATATTTAGTTGCTCAAAAAATCGTTCAGTATCTTAATACACGCATGAGAAAAACATTGGGAGAAAAAAAAAAAGAAAGGGACTGAACAATTCATATGGTGTCAGATATTTTATTTAAGCAGGAATGAAAACACAACATCCTTAGCCAAACTTATAGTGTAATGATAGTTCATGGGACATATGATTTCATTACGGTTCTAGTCTCAACGTTCATTAGTATTATAAATTTCCTGCCTCCTCATCATGTTGTGATTTCATTATTGTTGTGTGATTTCATCGCTATTGTATGACTAAAGCAAAGCAGGATTAATTTTACTGTTGCAATGATCATTACAACTACATCCATCACCATAACCACAGCTATAAAGATGATTATACATTTCATTTTAGAATGGCTGTTTTTTAAGGAGAAAAATAAACTGAAAACAGTATCCTATTGAATGCTGATGAATGTTTTAATGTTTTTAGCCCTTGCAAGCTGAGAAATGAAGACTATAACAGTTTGTGAGCTGACAGCAACATGAAAGATCACATGCATGTAGAGCAGTTCAATGAAAAATATTAAGGAGAGCTTAGACGTGAACGTCTGAGTCACAGCCATTTGTTTTATCAGCAGTAAACACACCAATGAAATATGATGTCAAAATGTCCAGCATGCGGATTAATGTACCATTCCTCCACCTTAAGACAGGATTTCAAGCACTATTCCACCGATATTTTGCTTAAGGAAAATATGGCCGTGACTCATAAATTATGCATGTTCGGTTTTGTTCTTTGTAATGGCACATGCACAGTAAAGAGCCAAAAAGCTGGGAAATGTTAAAGTAGTTAGGTCTACCGGAGAATTAATTGTCTGAAATCACTTGATGGGCATTGCCTGGATATTGGACATATATATCATAATTTTCTTTAGTATACCATTATAATCAATAGAACCTACTTGACTTAATGATATTGATTATAAAGGTTGTGTGGTTATGCTTTAAAGGGTGGATGTGTTTAGATGGTATATAATTATGAATGTTGACTTCGGTTGTGATTCCTGTAAAAGTTTGACAATTGACTGTTGCCTTTAAATATGTTTTTTTTTCCATTGGTAAGAAGTGTTTTCAATTATGAGTTTGACATGATACAGTTACAGTAGAGTGCAAGCAGTAACATCATTTGTGTTTTGATCATATTCCACATATTAGACTGTTGATAAATTTTGGTACCATTTTGTTCACAATTCTGTATTGATTCTGAATTAATGAAAACCCTTTATAAGCATGTAAAGAGGGTTAGACCTCTTTCTGCTACTTAGATCTTTCTATGCAAATGTTTTATTTTTCAGATTTCAGTCATGTGGAATAAGACTTTATACATCAACACAAGCAGTATGATTGATTTATAGCAGTATTCTATGCCTTTCTGTTTGAAGTTTTATTTTACATTGCTATCCATGTAAAGTTTTAGCAAGTCTAAAGCTGATCAGAGATGAACTAAACTGAGGTCTCTACTGAGAATTTTCTGTTATAAGAAATGGTGCACAAGTAGTATTTTAGCGTATTTACAAAAGATAGGGAAACGATATATTGAGAGAAAGGGGGGATATCACTACAATAAAAATGAAAGTTCAGCAGAGAGAGCGACAGAGTGGAGAGGAGAGGAGGTCTTAAAAGGAAGGGTGTATATTATATTTGACAGCAAATTCGGTTACCATACTACTTTAGTTACGAAACATAGGTCTGTGGCCTCATCTTTGACTTTTTTTTGTTCCCCCCTCTTTTTTTCCAAACAAGACTTTTTTTTTAATTTCCTCAAGTCATCACCAGCCAGTAGTCATGGTCTTTGACTGCTATCACTGCAGTCCATCCATTACTTTGTCAACGTAATGATATTTCTTCTTTGACTTGACTAAAACACTGAGCCTAACTGAAACTCGGCTTATGTAACCCTGGGCTTAGTTGACCTTGTGTCCCCTCAGCTGAGAAGTAAACTGTGCATAGTTTTAGATGGGCCCAGTACTCCCAAGAACATCTTTTCAGAGCTGGGTAAGTTCCTTTTTGAAATCGAACTGATTCCACTTCCCTGGCCCAGAAGGGAACTAAGTTCCAGGTGTTTTTTTGTTTTTTTGCTCCCATACGACAAGGTAAAATGTTGATGACAACACTTATGGGCAAATCAAAGAACAAGCCAATTCATTTACCGAATAATGGTATACTTTATTTGTTCAATGCTTTTCTGTATGACGTAACATGAATTGGCCAGTTAACCAGACACATATCTGACTACCGAAAATAAAATTAACATTCCGGAATCGCCCATTGTCAGCTCTTAGCAGTGAAAAACTAGAGAGGCACTAGAACTAGACTTGAAAAAATTGAAGGGAAATTCATTCAAGTTCCCCGTCCTTCCTTTAAAAAGGATGAAGTTCTCATTTAAGTTCGTTGAAAAAAAAAAACCTAAATATTCTAATAAAAGGAACACCCGTTCACGAAACAGTCGTTTCAGTTCCAAGTTCCATCCAGACCTGAGTTCCAAGTTCCATCCAGACCTGGGTCCTATAACATCGTCAGTCATTTTGACCCGATTGGTTTTATTTCAGTATTAGCGATAATTTTATTCATGAGCATGGAAGTTCTTTTGTAAGTTCCTACTTCATAACATTTTATGTAGAATGGCTAGCCATCATCTGTCACAGAGAAAGGAGGTTAAGGCCAGTATTGTCTGATTCAACCACTTTATTAGAATGCCCCATAATTTATCTGTACATGACAATGTCTATTTTAGTTTCTTCCTTTTACTCTCTAAACACATCAATTTCCTCAGTGCCTTGGAGCTTAGTGTCGGTGACATAGATCAGTATACTCTGTGTAAATAAATGTGTAACTTAAAGAACTTGAAATAATAAATACACCGAAGGCGAACAAGAATAGTGGTGGGTCTTTCGTGTTCTGGTATGTGTTGTGAAATGGTATGTGTTTGCAAGATGAGAGAAGAGAGGAAGTGAGACATGATAGGTTGGTCTGCAAGTAGTAACTACTGCTGTGTGATATTTGATAGCTTGCGCTTTAACAAAAGGATCTCTTAGCATTGTAAGAGGTACATTAGTGCATCGGTGCTGAATACAACCTTACTAGCGTTGAACATGCAGAATTAATGTAATTCTTACTATGGTAGGAGATCCCACTGTTAATGCGCAAGTTCTCATTTAATTTGGTTTTAACTCTCCCAAAAGCTTAACACACAGAAACATAGCCTCAAGCCACACATGATAATCATCACAACTTCTGGCATAGTCTACATTGTTCTGTAACTCTGAACAGCAAGATCACTGGGATGATCAATCGCTGCCATTCTTTAACAAAACAACTCAGTTGAAAATCTCTAAGACTTGGTTTAAAAAACCTTTCAAGCCCAAACTTGATGAAAATCAGGTTATTTACTTCTGTAGGGTAAAGACGGCGATAGTGTAAAACTTCCATTATGTGCGTAATTTGAAAACTATTTGAAATAGGATCTGAATGCCATAAAACTAGTGCTGCAGATATACACTAAAAATAACTTGACTGCACAACAGCTATTTTGTCAAAGACGGGAAGATCTTTTTCCCTTCATCTTCTCGTTCTCTGTTTATACAGTAAGAACTCACAACTTCGATCTTCATGATATTACAAAAAATTGCATACCCAATGTAAAATCCTGGTCTTAAGTCGTTGTTTTCTTTTGCAAAGTTTGCTCACAACTTGGACACTTCACAAACTCAAAAAAGACCTTCCTGGAAAGCTAAAAAAAAAAGGCATTCCACAAGGCTAAACTAGGCTAGCCCGAGGCCTTCACATTGCTAAATTCAGTAAGCGCCGCCCACTTTCTAGTTACTTTGCAGCTGTTTACTTGTCACAAAGCTTGTTCAGCTAGTAACTAAAGGCATTACTTAATTATTCACGCTTTTGAGCTTCTCTCTGAGGCCGTAGCAAATACAGGACTGTTTGTCCTGGCTGGCTGATTCGGAAAGATAAATTGTACTGGTCCTTCAGATTTCGAGTTCATAAGCTCCACCCATAGTATGTTCATAATAATAATAATAATAATAATAATAATGTAGTTTATATGTCTCGTATCCAGGCTACTGCCCGCTCACGCGACTTCACACTATTAATATCCCAGCAGGCCTGATCACTCTAGTACTTTCTCAGCTCCCTGGGCAGCATACTTTGCCATTGCCATTTACAGGCGTTGATCACTAGCATTCTGACAATATCCTCTACCACCTATAGCCAGGTACCATTTTTGCAGACAGGTGGACTGAGGAAAATGTGAATGAACTTGTTATACTGTATTCTGGAGTAAAGATTCACAAGTCACCTGGTGCCATGGCTGTAGCTTTTGTTACATTCAAAAAACTTAGAGATGAGAGCAGAGATCTGTATAATATTATGCGTTTTATTTGTTTGTTTATTTAAAGGCATATCTATGAATAAAACAGCAATAACTTAATACGTTTGTGCAGGCGTACAAACATGCATATACACGTGCAAATGCACACATGACAACACATACACAGTCAAGTACACACAGACTCTCAAACAGAAATTAGACTTAGGTGAGATGAATATTTACAATAGTGCATATGTATAAAGACACCATCGACAAATTTACATGTATGACGCTCATAGCTCACGATGATGATGATAACGATTATAGCAAATATCACAGCAGACACATCATATATTTATCATAGAAGATGCTTTCAATATTTCCATATCTCTTTACTAGCTTGCAAAATACCAGTTTTTTTCCTACCATCTATCAACAATTTTTTTTAAATTTCTACGCTTCCGGATTTCAAAGGACGAAACAAATCTCTAAATATGTTACTGCTTTCTTCATGCAGACAAGCATAAATCACCACAAAAAAATCATTACTTATATTGTTTTCATTTTCCTTCCACAGTAGATCAAAGTATAAAAAGTTTTTAGCCATTAAATTCACCATTTAATACTGACAAACACATTTTGAAGAATCATTTGGATGGCAAATTGTGTTACTACACAGTGTCTTGCACCTTTCATTTACTGATCTATGTAGTAGTTCTCAAAGAACGTTCCATCAGAAAAGTACACCCTTGGGTAGTTTTGTATGAGATTTCTTGCCTCGTCCTGAACACTTGGAAACTTGTGTAGGCTTTTTCTTGCTGGAATAGCAAAAAAAAGTGACAATGATGGTAAAGATTGTGGCAGTGGTAGTGGTGGTGGTGGTGGTGGTAGTAGCGGAGGAGGAAACTGATGCTGTATTGGTGACTATAAACATGATGGCTATGCTAGTGAAGTTTGTAGTTGAGAGAACAATGAATACATGACATAGAAGGTGATGATGATGGGGTGTTGATGATGATGATGATGAAATTATGTATGATGAAGATCGTGATGGTAGAAACGCTGATGTTGTGATATTAATACAAGTGAAAATGGTCGATAGCAATATGGTGACAGTGATATTATTTGTGTCAGTGACAACACTGGGGGTGAAAATGAAGATCATAATTATGATTCCGGTAAAAACAGTAATCATAACGTGATGATGATGATGTTTCCTAAAGCAATGAAAATGCTGCTGCTCATGATGGTGATTTCTGTGTAGTTGCATTTACTAAGTATGTATTTATATAATTTCTCCTCAAGAAGGCCTTTGGCGATTGTACACTTTTAGTTCCTATAAAATTTTCATGAAAAGTTGATCAACACTGGGATGAAGCAGACCTGGTATTTTAACATTTTCACATATTTCACAATGATGATGATGATGATGCCAGCCTTGCATCATTTCCAGAATTAAAACTCTCTCGTCAACACCCACCACATGAACGCAAACCTACAGAACCTTACTTTCATTGACAAAGAATCTCGCCATATATTGGCCCACATCCACAGCGTTAGCACTGTGGTTAATATCATAGTTCGGGTTCCAGTTCAGGTTGTTCTTTTCCGGGTGCCACTGGACCCCGTAGATTGGGTAGTCTTTGGCTGGGGACAGAATTTACAGTGAATGAATGACAGTAGTAAGTTTGAAGAGAAGAGAAGAGAAGAGAAGAGAAGAGAAGAGAAGAGAAGAGAAGAGAAGAGAAAGAAGAGAAGAGAAGAGAAGAGAAGAGAAGAGAAGAGAAGAAACAGGATGGAGAATAAAAATGGAGGGAAAGATTAGGTTTTGACTGATGGACTCACTGAACTCCATACACACAACAACCGACAGAGACCGACTGACTACTGACTGGAGGCAAAATAAATGGAAAAAAAAAATGGGCGGCAAGGGAGGGGGAGGGAAGAGTGGCAAAGGAACAAGGAGAGGAAAGGTAAAGGGCGGGTGGGGAGGGNAGGGGGGGGGAGGTGTGAGTGAGAAACAAAGATTCATTTTAAACAATCCTCATACCAAAAGGTTTGGCACCTTTTCACATTTCATATCGCCCAGGTCAATGATGAGATCAGTGTTTTTAAGAATAATAAACTTGTCCGCCGGGTAGATTAGGGTCAACATTTCATGTTTAACTTTAAAATGTTATTTATTTTTGAGACGGAGAAGTTTTTAAGACTTACCCCATCCCCACCCCCTTGTAGCAATCCTTACCTTCGACAGAAGAGATGAATGATGATCCTTTCCGATCGAGGTTCGTAGAGAGAGCATTAAAAAACTTGGACAACTTTGAGTTCTGGAACACCTAGATGTGAGGAGATAAAATAAATAGGAAACTATTACTGGGAGAGCGAGGCAACAGAAGATCTTCAGAGGAGGACACCACCGTTTAACAAGTGTTTCGGTCCTTTAACTTCCTGACACTCTAAAGGGGCTGGGCCACACTTGGGTCATGACTCCCAAGTGTCCTTCTGTTTATTTTTTTTTTCTGTCGCCTCAGGAGGGATTTGAACCCGCAACCTCCAGTTTTTTTTAATTCCTCACTTCATATCTTCTCTGCCACCGCGAGATGAGACTATAATGAAAGTTGCATTTTAGGTATATATGTAAACTTACTGTGCAACATTCCACTGTTCGCTACATTTGGTTTTGGTTTTTTTTTCATATTCGTTGCTGAATAACAAACTAATGAGTACTGTACTAGCAGTTCTTATTTTCGGGAGAATCTAATTTTCGCGACGTTTCAGAGTTGAGATTGACTAGTGAGAATTACCTGCCGCAAAAAAAAAAAGTTCGTTTACTTGTTTTTTTGTTTCCCAAGGGTAACGCACATTCGATTATTTCAAGGTACTACTCTTCATTAAGTAGAGATTATCGATAACAGTGCAGCTTTTCTATCAGTACGGAGCAGGGCTGCCAGTTTGATCGTTTTGAAAGGCCACTCCGGCTTCCTCTAGACTTCTTATACCACACATGCGAAACCCATCATGCAGCGTCGCGAAAATTTGATTTTTTTCAAAAAGTCATTTCCTACGTTCGTGAAAATTAGACCGTCTTAAAAAAGTATAACACTTCTACAGCATTACCTGAATTGATGCTACAATGATGAGAATAAAATGCAGTGAGATCTCACAACCTTTAACTCCACCCTATTAGAGGGACAGGGGTAGTTATTTGCTTCACAGCCTAATGAGTCAACGTTATTTTTTAAATAAAATTTTAACCGCGTATATTTTTCGTTTCGCTTGACAGTTGCTGATAACACACCGCAAGAATATCGAGATTTTCACCCTGTGCGTGCCACCATTACTCGACCCGCGTGACGTCAAAAAGCTATATAGTATTAGACTTGCAGATGATTGGTCCAGACAGTTGGCACATCCTGCACTGATCATCTGCAAGCTTTTCTCGATTAAAGACGTCGCGCATCACGGGAAATGGCGGCGCAAAGAGGATGAAAATCCCGACATTCCAGCGGTGTTTCCTCACGAATGGTCAAATGGCAGGAAAATGTACCCGTTTAAAGTTTTTGAAATAAATAAGGTGGATGTTTTAGGCTGTGAAGCAAAAATCTTCCCCTGTCCCTTTAAAAAGCTACAGTATGTGTTGTAATGCTATTGTCCCGAGTTTCATATTATATTCTCTTTACACAAATTTTAGTCTTGAACTCCTATTGACTTTAGGTTATGTACTGGTCTGCAGGAATTCAAAACTGGACACTTCCAGCAGAATGCCACATTAGTTACGCTAAGTCCTGACAACCTTTGACTTTAGAGCAGTTAATTTTTATTGTTTCTAACAGGGGATAAATTATTCTTTAAATACAGACCGCAATTTATTGTTGTTTAGTCAGAATTTTTCAGAAATTTGCGCAACTGACGTGGCATTTTGGTGGAATTGTTCGACTCTGAAGTTCTGCTGTAATTCATTTTTGTAATGAATACTTCATAATCAAACCAGTAATATTTTTTTATATTCTTTCATATTTTCCACGAAGTGAGAAAACTAGCTTTGAAAATGTTAAGTTATATGTGGAATCTGAGTGTTAAGTGTGCTTGTATGTAAAGATAACGATGATGATGATGATGATGATGGTCTGTTTTTTAACTGTTTCACCATTTAGTGTTCGTTAAAGTTTCATTAAAATTGTCGGGTTGAAAGAGTGTTTTAAAATTCTCGTCTATTTAACAACGATGATGAGATGATGATGATGATGATGATGATGATGATGATGATTTGAACACAGATTTTTAAAAAATTAAAAAGTTTTACCCAAACCAGCGAAGAATTCAGTGATAGACTTTAATATCTAAGATTTAAAATGCACTGATAAAATGATATAAATAATGACGAATTTCCTGATCTAAAAAGTCATTCTTCTTCAGGTTAAATACAAAATGAAATGAATGGGTACAAAAGATATAAAGTAAATGGAATTAAAAACGCTCATGGAGAAAGAAGAGTAAGGAAAAACGAGAAGGCTAAAAGTAGATATCATAGTACTACAAAATGATCAGTAGGGCAGGACTATGACTAGTTCATACTTGATGATGACGATTATGATGATGATGATGGTGAAAAATAGGCGCACTTAATATTGCCTAATATTTATCTCTTACATGTCCAGACCACAATGTGATATGTGCGACTCATGTCTCGGTTAATGATGGATTTTACTCATACAGATCTATGTGTATTTCTTCTACTGTGGCTAATGGTAATACTCACAGAGACTAGTATGCTGTAACTGTGCTGATTTTGAGTGACGTTTTCAGTAGACAATATTTTGAGAACCTCCGGTGGAGCGGCACCAAACATGCGACTACTCTCATACCCTGGAAAGGACACACTATTGTTAATGATCGCGGTTATTATTACATTATATGATGATGAAATGATAATGATAATGGATAATGTGTGGAGCAGCGTTGCCGAACGGTTAAGGCGTTGGACTTAAGATCTAAAAGGTCGTGGGTTCGATTCCCGACCACGGTCATGATGTAAGCGCCTTGGAAAAGCATTTTATTCACATTTTCCTCAATACACCCGTCTGTAAATTTGGTACCTGGCTATAGGCAGTGGAAGATATTGTCAGAATGCTAGTTATCAGCGCCTGTAAATGGCAGAGACAGTGTATGTTCCTCATGGAGCTGAGAAAGTCCCAGAATGTTCAGGTCTGCTGAGGTAAAATTAGTGTGAAGTCATGTGAGCGGGCATTAGCTTAGATACGAGACTTATAAACCGCATTATTATTTTTGTTATTATTTTAATTCTGTGATCAGTAACTCTGAACTTATTATTAGGTATAACTATATTTTAAAGGTGAGGTCGAAAATGAAAATCACAAAAGTAGGAGGATATATCTAGTTGATTCTTCCTAATTGCAATTCTTTGGGAGAATGGAAAACATTTCAAATGAAAGAGATTGTATTTATACAGTCATATCCAGTCATTTTATGAAGGATCTAGGAAGTATTTATTCAATGTCTGAAAAATGTTGTGATCAGACGGAAACTGCAATTAAGCAGATTGGTTTGTCCTTTAATGTGAGGAATACATAACTTTTGAAGCCTGTCTCAACAACTTTGCATGAAATGTTGCATGAGATTCCACCACTTCGAATCCTAGACATGGTTTATCAGTACCTGATAAAAATTTCAGAGGCCATGTGGCGTTGTTGGAGTCTGTGGGCTGAAGCAGGTTCTCACCCTGGGTTAGGTAACAGAGCAGCTGGAATCCCATGCACGTACCCCAGAGGGGATAATAGTCGCCCTTTTTGTTAAGCTGGTGAAATAGATGAACACAGTGAGTACAGTACTTGGGAACGAAGGATGACGAGAGTGGAGGAGGAGAAGGAGTTCAGTGAAACAAAGAAAAAAAAAGAAGAATGGTGTCCGGAATTATCATTAGCGTTCAATGTGAAGCACTTATTATGTATTGTATGTTGCACTGTAACTGAATAAACTATTGTTGTTGTTATTGTTATTATTATTGTATCGTTATTGTAACTGTTATTGTTGTGTTAGCAGCTCTGTGCTGGTCTTATGGATCTGTTGTCCTGTTATTATGAGCACATCTTTACAGGGTTTTTTTCCCTCCCGAATACATGACTGTTCAAAGTCTTAATCTCTCCGCCATTTGTGCCATCACTGGAATCTAGAGGGAAGGAGTAGAGGAGGAAGATATTTGAATAAAAGACAGGACATTTTATGGATGGTTATAGGATCAAGGGATGACGACTGAGGACCACCAGAAGGATTGCGAGATCAAGGAAAGGATACAAAAGCAAAGAAAGATGAAAGATATGGGAGAAAGAAAGCGGCACTTACCTCTAATGCTATGTTGTAGACCAATCTGGCAGATCTGCCAATCAGACTTTTCTGAAAGTTGACAGCTCCTCCTGGAATAAGAATACTGGGAAACAGATGGAAGAGGTTGTTTATACTGTGGTGTATAAGTAGTCAGTGGTAAGGCAGGTAATGCAGATAATCCTTCCCTCCCTTCAAAACACACACATCCTTTTCCGTCACGTGCTTGAGCACTCCAGTCGCAGCAGTGCAGTTTTTGTTGAAGGTGAAAAAACACTGGCGATCACTATACAGTTTATGAGTACATCAACCGATACAACTAGCATAGAGGCGTCGCTCACATGGGGCTATCAATTTTGAGGTATTATGTCTTAATTTTCTTTTTTTCGCCGTTTGCTTAGCACATTACAACCCAAGAAATTCCCAGTCAGTGGTTCATTGATTAGCCTACGCACATATTATTATGTTAAATGTGTTGCTCTTGTTACTGAATTCAGTATCTATTAATAATTGATAAGGAAGAAGAGGCGAAGGAGTAAAATGTTTTCAAAGATAATATACACTGAATTTATTGTTGATGGTAGTAATGGTAGTCAAAGACAATGTATTAAGATAAGAAATGACAACTCTTGAACATTCGCCTAATAACGTAAGTGTGATGGTACGTTTTATACCTCAATTGTCAGTCTTGAAAGTATGTCTAATCACGAAACATTGACTGTTTCTTAAATAAATCCATTATACATTTTTCAAAAAGTTTTGTGTCATACCTGGGCAGATTCATATTGAGTTTCAACATAAATGTGATGGTGATGATCATGATAATGGTACTGAAGAAGTGTTTGCACACGAAAAGTTGATTATATTGTTAATAAATTCATTATATATATATTTTTTTTTTTTTAAGTTTTATGTAGAGTCTGGGCAGAACCATACTTAGTTTCAATGATAATGTGGCATGGTAGTGGTGGTTGTTTGATGGTGTTGTCGGAGATGAAATGGTAGCAGTAATTATGCCAATGATGTGGTGATAATGGCTAGAAATATTGTGGAATTAGAGTACCAACCCATTGGTATAGCTGACCATCTCCGTGTAGTAACTCTCAGGCTGGCCTCCCCTGTAAATGAAGTCCGATCAAGCATGTGATAAGACAGACAAATTTCACAGGGAGATGAATTTCTTAAATGCCTGCTGTCCATCATTTTATGATAAGATAAATAGAATATTAACATACTGATGACGTCGTGACCCACCATTTTGTCAGAAGACTAGATGGGTAAGCAACAACGTTCTTGCTACAACAACCAGATAACGTCACCCTGTTTCAATCTACACTGGCTCCAACGGGTTTGTTGGTTGTTGTTTTTTTTATGAATTTCGCAGATACCCTTTGACCATTATTCACTAGGGATTACATGTTCTGTATGGATTTGAGGACTAACTGTGGAAGACGAGAAAGGCGTGAGCTTGTGAAGCTGGAGACTGGGTTGGCAACAGTGGCAAATTCTTTGGTGATGATGCTTGCGTTGCTATTGATTCTTCTCTTCTGAATGCTGCTGTTGTTGAAAATGATGCTGACAAAGATATTGATAATTTAACAATAAATTTGTATACCTTGTTTGGAAACCTTTAAAATAGTTTAGAATTTATTCAATGTGACAACTGGTCATGGTTTCAGACGATCAGAAAGATGATAGTTGTCGTATAGGAGGAGGATTTGCGAAGTTGAAAAGCACCACACCTATCGAGTACAAGCCTACGCTGACATTCCTACAGTGAGTCAACAGGAAACTGTATCGCGCTGACCAAGTAATGTATCTATATTCGAATACTTGATGAAAAGTGTATTTTATATGAAACCTTATCCTGTACCAGAAGCATGGGAAAATTCTTCAAAGATTAAGCATTCTATATATCAAAACTTATTCCCAGCTCTTTGCCCATCTTTATCAATAATCTCATTTCAAACATCAGTATAGGCCTATTGAATTCAGTTTCTGCGTATATGAAAATGAGAAATATTCATATTCCATCAAACTAAGCAGTCATGGAAAATCTTGTCATCTTGGACTGCCTACCTGATTGGCACTACTCGTGCACCAGCCTGCTCCAAAAACTTGACATAAGTTAGTGGTATATATGTCTTCCCATAGGGCGAATCCACGTCTTCAGCTAAGATTCCTGCAGAGAATAAAAACACTTACTTATATACACAATACTCTAAAGGGAATATGATTAATCCTGAACTAAGAAACGAAAATAAGAAAATATAAATTTTATTTTACCCCGTAGGGAATTTGATTTACAGTGTTGTACAATGTTATATATAATATCACATTCATAATGACATAGAACATTACACATCATACATATAAATGCATAATATTACAAATGAAATACATAACAAAATAAATTATTGTTGGTCGCCAGCGGTGCAGCGTCCTGATCCCCCCANACTAGGTATTCATTTACACGTGGGTCGAGTGGGGGAATGAAAGTGAGGTGTCTTTCCCAAGGACACCTCAACGTAAACCGCTCAGCTCGCGAGTCAGACACAAAAACTTGTAGACTTAACAGTTTTCAGTTTCTTTCTCAGTGCGACTCACAAACCGCACAGCCACAATCTTCAGATGTCCCTTGTAGCTGGGAATGTAACAGATTATGTCATTCTGTCAGCCATTTTGTCTGAGGATTGTGTGAAGAATTAGAGAGTCTTTTGCAGGAAGATCCAGTGTGATGTTATCGTAGAAGTATTTTAGAAACATTCTACATAATATTAAGATGTATTAAGATATTAACATATTCAATATTAAGATGTTCCTAATCGCTTCAGATTACAAGTGTCATCGGTTGTCTATTTATATAACAAAGGGACTCTCAAGGTATATGTTTGCATAAAGTTTCTTTTATAGAGACCTTCTGTCTTCCCTAATCTCGTCTCATACCTAACCCTGCCCTTGACCCTAAAGTTTAGAGGTCTCTAGTTTTTGCAAGAACTTTACCGAGGATGTATTTGCTTCTCTAAACCTGCCCATATTATTAAGCTATATGGAGAGATCAAAGAATTTAGCATATATGGACATACGATATTAGTGAACTTGAGCGAGTGATATTTTATGTATCATAATAACAGTTTGCAGTGACCTACACATCATTTCCAAACACCATGACTGAAAAAGTGATCGGAGTTCCCATATGTCTTTTCATTGATTGTTACATTGTAAGGAGGCGCAGGTTGGATTTCTGATCCATGTCTATCCAACGAACACAGGCAGAAACCAAAAAACAATGTACTTCAGTTTCCTCACTGATGGGGTAGGTCTTCCACATGTAGCATTGTAAACCAACTTTCCCTGGCGACTGGGTGAATAAGAGTCCTATATTCATTTCTTTTTCCAAATGCGAATTATAAAATTATACTGTATGTATTGTATACTGTATGTATTGTTCTTATGTGATACATTATAGAGTTCAGTATAATGTCCACCACCTACCTACTATTGGTCGATTGTTGACCGCAGGAGCATCCTTGACTGCGGCATACGAGAGGCCAAGGAGAAACATCACCATCAGCATCTGCACTTCAGCTGCAGCAGCCGCCATCAGATCTACTGTTTTCATTATACTTGGGTGGCTGATCGTTCACTGTGTAAGCTTCAAATCAGTTGATATCCACAAAAGAAGATCTGAATCAAAATCAAAGTGTTAAAGGAAGTGTTACATTATCCATGTGATGTCAGCTGCCTGTCAGCTGGTTTGGAAAATGAGTAGACTATTTTAGCTATTCTAATTCCTCCCACCCAACCCGGACCTTGAAAATACCTGATATTCAGACAGCTGGAAAAAAAAAAAACATACTGCATCATGGCATACCCCAAAGGGCTCAGGCTTAGATGGCTGTTGGACCGGAAAAGTAAAGTAAAGCTTTTCTCGACTCTTAATTTTCTGGGAAAGCATCTACAGCTATATTAGATAATTTGTGTTCTGTATATATTATCGTGATCACTTTACTGATTTAGATTAGCAGAACTGCCTGAGTCACCTAAAATTAATGTATTTGCCTTTCAGATGTCAATGCTTTGTCTCTTCGCCTTACGTACTGACAGTGTCTAATGCTAGACGATGTTTTGCTAGCTCCTTTGTGTTTTCAGCCTGTTCGTACCCTTTTTGTGTTGTGATTTTGCACTGAGACCTTCAGTGCTAAGAAGTGAGAATGAGGGACGCGGGTGTCCGTGTCTTCAATGATCGATTCTCTCCTACTTATTGTCTGGCATAACAGCGACGAAGGCAAGGGGGTATCAAATGGGCGCATAGTGGCAAGGGGGAGTATGTGAGATTGTTAGGGGGAGGGGGAGATTATTCAGTTTGAAGGCAGCTGAGGTCTCTATGAGGACATATGAGGCACATGCCCTACACCATCCCCCCGAACCCACTTATCACCGCCCTTACACAAAGGTAAAGCGATAGGAGAGGGTAAAGGGAAAGAGGGAATATGGAAGGAAGAAATAACGGAAAATGAGGGAGGGAGGAGTAATGGGAAAGAGATACGGCGAAAAGATGGGCAATGGGACAGAAGACAGATCAGGAGGAGGAAGAGAGGAAGATAAAGTGATCGGAAAGACAAGGGCAAAGGGATAAAGAGAGGATGAAAATGGCGGCGGTAGAGAAAGAGAGGAAGCGAAAGGTAGATTAAATAAACGGGTTAAGCTATATTGCTCTCTTAAATTCCTAGACTCCACTGTATATATATACAGTATTATATAAATATGGCCTCGGCTTTTGCCGAATAACAGCCCATGTATAAATATAGCACATGACAAGGTCTGTGTTTATTACGTATTCTGTGCTAAATTTCGTATTTGTATAGAAAGCATTACTGTATTTGTGTCGTTCTATTACAGTGTGCAGTCAGGCTGAACATAAACAATGTGTGCAAGAGAAGAACATGTTGTTACGTGTAGATCTATTATTATTCCCCAGACATTCTTGATTTTATAGCTTGGTTCATTCAGTTTTGCTGGCATAGTGCATAGTGTCTAGTGTAAGTTTACTAGATGACGGACGGACGGAGGACAGGCAGGCAGACAGGCAGGCAGGCAGGCAGGCAGATAGGCAGAGAGGAAAGCAGGCAGGAAGACAGACAGACAGACAGACAGACAGACAGACAGGCAGGCAGGCAGGCACGCACACACACACACACACACACACAGCTGTGGTAATAACATAATGCTCCTCTTCACGAGACTGGTCTTTGGGTGCTAATGATAATTCTTAAGGGCACGTGCGGCAGAACTCGGTCATTTTCATTAATAAAGGGAACTTGTCATTTTGGGGTGAAAAGTGGGTCACGTAGGGCCAGGAAGGAATATAAACGGGGGTGTTTCGCAATTTCCTCCCTCCGTTGCTATGGAAACGCCAATTGTTTGGCCGCCATCTGGAGAACAACAGATGGTAGGATGCTGGTTTGTTGTTTTGTTTTTTTTTCATTTGAAAGATCACTTTTAAAAATAGAATGTCACGGTTGTTTTTTTTATTTCTGGGAAAGATTTTTAAAATATTTTTTTAAAATGTCATGAAAAAACATTTAAAATTTTGAGAATTTTCAACTTTAAAAATTCATAAAAGATAAAAAAACACAAGATATAAAAAAAAAAAAACCTGTGACAATCTCAAAACAAGGCTTGGAGAGTTGTTATGCAAAATTTTATGTAAACTGGACCAGAAAAAAGACAGATCGAAGGGATAGAGTGACGAGAACTGTGATTTTGAGATAATTGACGATAAAGATTACCCGACAGATGCATTTCAGAAAGGGTGATCATTTCCTTTTGCATCAAAATAAACTTTTTTGAGACAGGCATCATGAAAATAGCTTCAGGAATCGATAAAGGACATGTCGCCGTTTAAGAAACTGCCCTAAACTCATTTTACACAATTTTACCCCTACAGGGTGCCGCACGAAAGCACTGACAGTTGTTTCTTGCATGCACATCTCTCTCTACATTTAAAGTGTAACAAATCGTAGTAGCGAAGTAGGCCTAAGTACTGTAGATCTATGCTGTGCTGAGAGCCGTGCCATTGACAAAAAGTATGCTCCCCTGATGCCCCTCTTTGCCCCCTAGTTTTATATCTGCAAGTACATTAAAATTTATTGCTTGAATTCCCCTCTCAACATTCGTCATGTCCCCTTATGCCCCTCCCCTTCCCACAGGATAGTTTTACAATGAGACCAGCAATAAGCACTCTATAGACATAATTACAGTTGTACAGAAATCTACTTACGTGAGCTCGAGATGACACAGCCAGTAGGGGGTAGTCTATACTCAAAATATTTTGTAATGATTATAGGCCCCACAGCAAAGTCTTCCACCTTCGAAACACGTTCAAATCGCTGAGAACAAACACCGGTAATGGGCCACACCATTTATAGACTGTAGTGCTACAGTATTACACCCTGTCACGAGGCAATGTATTAGCGTTTGGGGACCGGGGGTGG
>JAWQUT010000059.1:694025-714802 GCA_033807755.1 Ellobium chinense
ACTTAACGTTAATTGTGCACCTTAAATAAACACGTGGGACACTCCATAATATTGCTCCCGCTATTCTAGTTCCGCCAAGTTACTCTGCCGGGGTCTAGCGAATTTACTTCCTGGTCTGGGCCAAGACTGTTTTTCCGGGTTAGTAAAAGCACATTGGGGTCATGACATAACGTTAAAGTCGTTTGCGCGTAATAAAAAAATGCCCCATAAAATAATCTGCCTCTTAAACGATAGTACCTCTGCATCTTATCGTGTGGTGAAAAAAGGCAAAGGACTATTCTTTCTTGAATGAAACGGGAGGTGATAGCGTTCGATAGGGAAAGGGAGGGGGGAATCCATAAATGTACAGCAAAGTGAAACCTCCATAAGATGTAATCCTTTGATGCGCAGAAAATGTAGGGAGTCGACCCTCCATTTTAAATACTGATATTTAATAAGTATACCTTGTAAACTTCACTAGCACAAATTATATTCATTATTATTATATAATTTCATTATTCAGACGGACTTCAATATGACTCGGTAATAAATTTAACAAGTAACCCAGACCACATGGTATACGCGAGATAAATCCAGTGTGAGCCAACACATCTGAGTCAGTTACATGAAAATGCCCATGTTTATTACTGCGGTATTGTCGCGCAGATGCGACCAGGAAATAACGTGAATGGGGACACATTGTGAGAGACTTATGCTACTGTATAGCGGTCAGGAATTATTGCACGTATTATTTTATAAGTAGACAAGTCTTGAATTCTGTGCCCACGATTAACAAAGATCCACACAAATTTTGGGTAATCAAAATTTGTAAAGGTAAAACAGAATGAAAGAGGAAGGGAAAGGGAGAGAACGAGAGAGAGAAAGAAGTAGCCGGGTGCAGATTGCAANNGGGGGGGGGGGGCCTATGTGAAGTTTTATTGCCGTGGACTGCCCCAGTATCTTCATATAATCCTGAATACTGGTCCCTGATCACATAGTCAGCAAACAATTGGTTCCAGACATAGTTGTGGATATGAGAAATAACAATCAATATCAATGAGGAAGAGGAATGGAAAAGAGAACTATAAATTTTACTATCTAAAGGCCGAATTTCCTTCTCTCAGTACTTCAGGTCCAACCAACTTTGACGTCTTTACTACAGGTTTGATTCATTTCTTCTCTCATTTGTACAGTGGAACTATTTACTCATTCACCCATCGGATGAGGTTACTGATGGCGTATTATCGGAAGTTCTGTATTATGCGGAGTGCTGTATATGAGTGCTGTATATATACGAAATAAAGAGGTTTGAACTGCTGAATGGGACTGTGTTAAGCAATGGTTGTGTTAACGGAGTTCCATAGTACCTCTTTCAGCTATACTGACATTCCATCGCTCTATACAAAAAGAAACACAAAACTTATCTGGTAGTCAACAAAATGCTCTTTAATAAACTGACTTTTTAACAAATCACAATCATGTCTTGGTAAATGACAATGTACATCTCAAACTGTTGACATGGTCACCCAAGATTAATACTGCCGTAAGTCCACAAATGACTTTAAGGACTTACGACAATATTATTTCTGGGTGGTGACATCACTATGACAACTTCTGAACCATACAAACTTTTCTTTTTATTAATTCTTAAATGAAACTGAATGCTACTGAACACACAGAGTATTTCAAACTGCCATAGTTCTCTCACTCTTTATGGATAATTCCACTCAGCTTGTTTGATCAATAAACATGCTCTTACATATAATCAGTGTTGACCTGAAAGGTCATATTCCACAAATTAGGGCAAATACAAATTCTGGTATCATTTTGTTCAGATTCATTCTGATGACAAAACTGGAATTCACACACAAACTCAAAAACTTATGGAAGTAACAATTTTATGGGGAGTCAGGGCCTTTTCATTCTAGGAAGGCAGCATGTGTGTACTCTTGTTCTCAAAATCTGTTTTTTTTGTGCAATATGACTTTATAAATTACCTCGAACAATTATGCATGTACATGAAAAATTGATATGCAGCAACGACTTAGAAAGCTAGAAGTTGCAGGTTCAAATCCTTCCCATGGCAGAAAAAAAAAATTACAGAAGGTTATTTGGAAAACATGATCCAAGTGTAGCCCAACCCCTCTTGGGTGTCAAGAAGTCAAAGGGCTGAGACACTTGCTAGATGTGGGTATCTTCCTCTGAAGATCTTCCCTTGCTTCACTCTCAGTTCTCCTATCATTTTTTTTGCTAACCTGCTTGTGTCCAAGCAGAAAATTCATCATTCCATGAAAAACTGCTTTCGGCATAACTTTAGTGGAGCTGGTTGTCAGAGTGACCAACAAAGCAACCCTCTGTGTCATGGATCTCAAACACTTCATACACCACAGTCACAATACTGCTTCCAGTTTTAACTTAGCTTAACCATGTCTCAAAACTACAACCAAGTTATACTACAGTATTACAGTATATTAACATCATAAGAGGAGCCATGGTACAGAAAGGCTGCGGTATGCATTGTTAACTGAACACATACTTCTGCCTATCTTTGAGGTCAGACTATATCCTTCACAAGGAGATACTAACCACCTACTGCTAGAAGCAACAATATATTACTCTGAATGTTTCACAGTGTACAGTCTAGCCTGTGCAATGCTTTTGCCTCTGCTAAGCCTAACTGCTAGAAGCTACCTGAAACAAAAACCTATGAAGGCTTGCTGCATTTTGTTTAGATTTGCTCTGCTGAATGATCTTCAAATGTTGAAATAATGTTAAAGTACAGACTGATAAATGTAAGATACTCTCATCCACATTATGTAAGACACAGTGGAAACTGTATGAGGACCACCGTTTGTTCCTCATAAAAGCAGTCACTTTATATAACTGACTACTTTTGTGGGTAAGAATGCAAAGACAGCCCAAATGTGAACGAAACTCATTTCCTCTGATTGTTAAAGTTAAAGGACACGAGTTATATTTACTTGACCGCCTGAAAATTCCACATTATTTCCTCAAAAAGTTTAAACTGCATACAATTTCCTTCCACCTGACCGCTTCCGATAAAACACTGCATGAATGTGAGGATTTTCATCCTTCTATGCTGCCTATACCCTTGCTGTGTGACATCTTAAGTCGCAAATCACCTGAATCAATTGTCTGCTGGCCGATCTCGTTTTCTGACATTACACTGCACAAGAAATGGCCGCACACATAGGGTGCAAATACTGACATTTCTGCAGTGTTTTCTCAGAAACTGTTGGGCGAAAGGAGAAATAGACATGCTTCAAATTTCATGAAAAATAATGTGGACTTATAAGACTGTGAAGCAAATAACTACCCGTGGCTCTTTAAAACCTTAGGGCTATCATATGGCACACTAAAAAGACAAAACATATACTCAGACTAGTTCAATAACTGATGGTCGGCCATGAAACTCTTTAATAACCCTTGAACGATTTCAAGTTTGTCAGTTAGTGACTGCTTTAAAAAGTCTCCCTTCTTGTGTTGTTTAACACCTGAGACATGAGTGAGGGTGGTCACGGTCGCATCAGATAAGTGGGTGGGACATGAAAATTAAATATTGAGGAAATATCATTGGTTATCCCAGAAACCTAATGGTTTCAGAAGGTAGCCATGATAACAAGGTGGCCGCCCGACCTAGTTTATCCCCATCCATATGTAAAATACAGTCGAGTCCGCTTAACTCCAATTCGCTGGGACCACCCCAATGAGTTGGAGAAATCAGGATTCGACTAAATTTCCAAGGCGGGTCAACCGTATGCGAGCGAGCCAGCACCCTGGGGAGGTCACGAGGGTAATTCAACAGGGGATGTAACTAAAATTGGCATATTGGGGAAGTATTTTAAATGAAATTATTTCTTTTTCTAAGAAATCGCGCTGAATAGTAGCTTAATAGATGAAGAGGCCGCCACTTTTTTCACTTGTTCCCGGTTTGTAAAGATCGTAGAAAGCGTGCTAACGGGAAGGCCATATTTCTCAGCTATGACATTCTTCGACATCACACCTCTGTCGATTTCCTGGAGCATGTTAATATTCGACTCAATGGAAAGAGTCTTGAGGTTTCTCTTTACAGGATTAGAGGAAGCCATTATTTAGAGGACAAATTCAATTTAATTCAAGTTGAAAATGATAAAGATGAGTCAACCGAAGGCGAGCGAGCGAGCACACTGGGGAGGTCACGAGGGCAGCCTCTTGTTTATTTACCGTCACAGTGCAATGGGCCAGTGCATTGTATGTATACACTGCTGCCGAGATGTTTAATTATCGATCGATTTTTCAGCACCGCCCAGCCCTCCTGCATTCTCTTCCCCGTCCTGTCTTATCAGCGGTGGTGTAATACACACCCAAGTTATTGTGCTGCGGTTAATGGCACTCGCAGTGTCCAGTTTTATTGCCTCTCTCTATCCGCGGCACCGTCTTGTTTGTTTTTCAAGCCGTCGGCGTTGTTTAGTACCACGCGGGGAAGACGCCAGGAGGTGATTTTGCCTCTGTGGCAG
Source organism: Ellobium chinense (assembly GCA_033807755.1). NCBI lineage: Eukaryota > Metazoa > Mollusca > Gastropoda > Ellobiida > Ellobiidae > Ellobium > Ellobium chinense. Next base: position 698,522 of record JAWQUT010000059.1, read on the forward strand.
CGCTGAGCAGTTGGACTAATCAGAAATGGGCATTAATTACTTCGTCTTATGCAAGGATAATTAATAGACGCAAAGAAGGAAAAAAAACTATTATTTCTTTTTATTTCGACTAATAAATAATTGGAGGTATCCTGTTTCGACATACATGGACTCGACTGTACTCTCATCCAGCTATTCACATTATTCAAGTCTTGTATCTGAATAAAGGGAACAGTGCCACACTGCAGTCAGCACGACCAACCATGCCAGACCATCTGACCCTCACAAGGGAAACAGCTGAACCATTCTTGCTGACTTCTCACACCCTGTCACACAAGAGCCAAGAATGAATTTGTATAAACATTCTCAAAACTACCGAAGAAACACACAAACAACTCAACATTCAGTTTGGTATCTACACTCGGGAGTATTGCAGCCACTACCAGCTGTTCCTCCTGTTGAAACCTGGAAAAGAGAATGAAACCAAAATTAACATTAAAGGCAATGTACCCTTTTGTGTTCACTACTCTTTTGCTTAATACAGCATCCCAAATCCCAAACAACACCACTAATTTATAATCTCCATACTTTAGCATAAATAACAATAACAAACAATACAGGGTGACACCACGATTAAAAGTAAGGAGATCAAAGACTGTAGGCAAAGTTTCAGGATTCTGGATGTTGTGAACACAAATGATTGGTGAACATAAATAGGTTATCGGTTCTATCTCAGTTTGCAAGGTTAAAGAGCTATCCAAACACATCCATGTAATTTTGCCTCAAGGCTCCCTCTTATTAATTTTTATTTGGCTAGGTTACATGTAGAGTAGACAAGAAGAAAAGTGCATGGTAAACTCTGTGTTTAACATGGATGGCAAAATAAAGATCACTGTTATTCAGTCTTCTCTATACTGCACAACACACATTGAACTTATACCAATGTGACTTTGCTAATAACTGAACTGGATGAATGAAATTTCAAAGTACGTGGGTATGCCATAAACTTGAACACATTTGCTACGAAAACATTTTAATACAAACTAGAAGTATCACAAAATATTTCACAATGGATTTTATCTTTGAAGATATGTCACAAGAACAAGGAAGGCAACTCTGTACTATAATCTTGGTTTTCCCTACTAATAAGAATCTTGCTTACTGCATTCTAAAAATTTGTATGGATCTCTGCAGTTACCATGTCCCAATCCTCCTAAAAGCCAAGATCTTTACATTCACATTAATAAAATTATGTTATGTTGCTAGGAGACACCCGTGTTGACAAGTGGATGAAAATGATGGTAAATCACCGACCCTGAGTAACAACGTATGGATCAAAGGTACTAAACATTAATTTGTATGTGCTACCATGTCATGCACTTTGGCTTTTCGATTTCAGTACGGTACCTGTGATAGAGAACTCACCTGATTTGTAAGGTTTTCTGTAGGGATTGAATTTTGGCCTAGAAGGTCCTGTTAAACAGAAAGAATGTGAAAAGTTACAAAGCAATAACTATAGGAACATAATGATTATTCACTGGGATGAAAGTCAAAGTGTCCTAACTTTCATCACTGTTCCCCTTGCACCATATCAAACCATTCTATTTCTGTAATTATTATTATCTGTTAGTCTTAAAACTTGTGATTACATGGTTTCTGCACTCCGACTATAAGTTTCATTCTGAAAGACAGTTTGTAGCTGCTTGATCACCAAATGGTCTGGTTAAAGATCATTGGACAAGAAAAAAAAATTACTCTTGATATGCTGTTCTCTTGTATGTCTCAGTAACGAGAAAAGCTTACAATTCTGGCTATCATTATAGTCATGAGTACAGTAGAAGTGTTATACAGAAACCTTGCAAACCATTCAGATCATCTGAATATATGTAGCACAATTCACTCACCCTTTGAGTTGAATTTGGATTGAAGACGACATAACTCTGTCAAATCCTCCGGAATCTCTTGACCTGCATCTTTCAACACCTTAACTAAATCATCCAGCTGAGGAAATCAATTCCACAAATTATTCATTTGGTAAAAGTTGATACTTTTCATGATGCTATCATCTGCATCAAATTTACAGCAGAAACTCCAAATATATACTGTTGCAGTCATAGGCAGACTGGCTATCTCAGAGAAAGGCAAGTGTCAGACTGGGCTATTTTTGTGCTTGATACAACCCAATACATCCATCAAATGTCATAGACAAAGAAGTCACAAAGTCTTTGGTTTAAAATACAGCACGAAAGCTTGAGAATAGCATTAATTTCCTAGTAGAGTTATTTTGCCTAGTACAATTAAGGAAAAGCCCTTTCCTGAAAAACTCACTCAAATGAGATAAGTGAAATGTCCATGGCTGTGACGATATGCATAATGTTAAATTTTGTGAATGTATACTGATTACACTCATTCCATTGTGCCTGGTTGTGATGCACTCAAATTTTCAATGTTTACTTACCTTTCCAGCATCTTCTGCTGTGATAAAGGTAAGTGCCTTTCCAGATTTTGAGGCTCTAGCAGTTCTGCCAATGCGATGGATATAGTCATCTGCTGTGTTTGGGTAGTCAAAGTTGATCACAAGCTTGATATCATTTACATCTGAAAACAAGTTATAAACATTGGCATATAGACATGGGTTCTTTTAATCTTTATATAAGTCAGAATGGCACTATCAGCTGCTTACAATTTGCTATAACATAGCAGTAGAAGAAACTACTTTCTTAAATTCTTTATGACTGGCATTTTGCATAGCTGTTCAAGATCAGGAAGTTTGAAACCCTTTCAGCTTATTTTCTCAGATCCTCTTCAATGTAAAAAGATGCTTCAAGGCTGATTTCCTTAATACACCAGAAATACATGGCATGTTCCAACCAACTCTACTATGACACATCCACATGCAAAGATAGAGCTCGACATCAAATTAAACTAGATAATATGTAACTAACCAAGACCCCTTGAGGCAACATCAGTAGCAACTAGGATTTCCGTCTCCCCAGTTCTGAAACCTGAAGAGAGAAAAAGACATAAAATATCAAGATTATTGAGCTTTCTAGCATTGCAGTCATTACAAACACTGACATTCAGACATGGACTCTTTTATTCATTACACAAGCCAGAAGGACAGTCAGCTGCTTACAGTTTACTACAAAACTATAGCAGGAAAAACAGTAACTGATAAGACCACAACTTCGACAGTTTTCTTCAGGATGGAAATTTGAATTAAAGTATCAGCATGCCTTGCTTCAAACAAGACTAGCAAATGTTAATGTCAAGGCTGTCAAAGAGGTCTTACAAACTGTCTATTTTTTTTCCAGATTTTCTACATGCAAAAAGCTATTCTGTAAAAATAGGCTAAAATTAATCATAGACATACACAGTCAAAAATCTGTCACAAACACAACAAAACTGACTTACTATGGAGGGTTTTGTCTCGGACTAGCTGGGTCTTGTCACCATGGATAGCCAGGGCTCTGAACCTGCAAGCATTAAAAGCTGAGTATGAAAAACAAACAAATGAAAATTAACTATTGAGGCAATTCTTAGGACATACAATTCAAAACAAAAACAGAAACATATGCTGGGATCAATTTAGCTGTTTACTGTCAGCAAGAGGTTATTATGAAATTGTGATTAGCTATTAAAAACTGTAACTGGTTTCTTATCATATGAAGCTGACAAATGTTCTATGATGTCAGTCGCTATGAAGATTTACTGGATTTTTCACTGACCTTATATTATTTTGCTATTGTCAGAAACTGACAAAACAAATTAAATTGGCTTCAATTGCCACAACAGGACAACACTTGTAAAATCAAAATTGCATTGGAAGGAAAAACAAATTTTGCAACATCAGGCTCGTCAGTACAGCAAATATGATTAAGATGAATGATGCCAATAATGTATTCACCTCAGCTTCCTTAGCCTGTGGGTAAGAAGATCTGCCTGGGACTTGGTCTGGGCAAAGATCAAAGTTTTCTGTGGTTCCTCTTTACTGGCTTTCTCCAACTCCTCAGTCAACCTTTGTCATTGTAGGGACAGCAACAAGATTAAGATGATATAAGCACCAAAAAGTTTGCCTGCAAAAGTCCTCCTTCAGTGAGGTTGTCAAAAAGAGCCGATATCTGCTATTGTTCAGGGGTTAATATTGTATCATTAATACCGTATTGATTGTCTAATAAAGATGCAGCCGAGACTACAGTTGCCAAGTAAAGGTTGTAAACTTGTGTAACACAAAGACTGCGCTTCCTTTATAGTAGAACAACTGCCCTCCAGTCACAGTCATACAGTCATAGTGAGATAGCTCTGATGGTGGAAAAAGCACTATAATCGTGGACACTAATATAATTTTGATGGTGGTTAAACTATTATAGAATCATGAACACTAAGTTTTCCCCATCTTTAGCAATTTCTCTCCAAATTTTAAAAATGCTTTTCAAAAATGAGCAAAATGCAATCAAAAAGCCTGCAGTTAAGCAACATTAATTCAAGTAATGCCATGTGAGTATCAGTTGTGTAATGTCAGGTATCACTTGTTTACTACTTTGTGTGCTGTAGTCACATTATTGCATCCAACTTTTCTTTACTTTACTGTGCAGCTTGTAAAAATATGACTAAGCTATATCACAAATGTTTAGAGGGGCCTTGGGACTGACAGGGTAATTAATCTAAAATAGTCATGACATGCATAATGTTAAGGCACTGTTGTGTCATTGTTGCTACTGTAAAGGTATCAATTCAGGTTACAAACAAATTCACAGGTGAAAGGTATTACCAGCAATGGCACATAGACTTGAAATGGAATGAATAATAAGTTATTGAGCAGCCAAGTTAAAATCTTCCCATAACATGCTACAATAAGTGGAAAATCAAACTTAGTTTACTTGCATATCTAGCTTAAAGTCATGTGATACTCACAATAAAACAGTGTTTATTGTTGCTGATTGCTGGATTTGACATAAATATGTAAGTGTGGCATTCTCTAGAATCACTGAATGAGCTTTAAAAACAAAATAGACAAGAATGAACGTCAATGATTCAGACACTGCAAGTTGTCAATCTACTTGTATATGTCAGATTTACACTTATATCAATAATTTATGCAAAGTGTTTACTTACAAGGTGAACTTCTCCCTCCTGTCACAGACTTGAACAACCTGCTGGATGTTGGGATTGGCCATCAGCTCCACAGACCCAATGTTCACCTGAGTGAACTTGCCCAAAAAGTCATGGGCCAGCTGTTGAATCTCTCTTGGCCATGTCGCACTCCACATCAGCATTTGTCTGTCAGGCTATTGGAAACAAACACAAAAATATCTTTAAATAAGGATGACTACCCTTATTTAATCCACACAGCACATGCGACAGATTCTTATGCGCCGAACCCTTTCAACTGCAAATGCAGAGTCTTTATCAGTTTGCACCTACATAACAAATTGGCATGCAAGATGACACATTGATACTCTGACCGACCAATCTGACAGAGGTTAGCTTTCGGAGTGAGATAGTGTAACCTATTTAAGTTAGGTCTTGTGCCGAGCATGTTAGATTGCACAGCTGCCTAAAGCTACTAGCTCATGAACAGAAAATTTCTTCATACTGTCGATCTTATTTCAGTACTTTAAAATTCAGTCTTTTAATTTCTTGTTTACATCTTACACAGCTACAATTTCTAAGCAGCATCTCCCCCAGCAAATTAGTAACATAAACTTCTCTCTTCAGCTTATTGCTTTTTGGCTTTACCATAAACTGTTAACAAGATTCAAAAGAACAGTCTTGGCAATAATCTATCATCATCCATCTATTTCAGATAAATATAATGGTGGTGACGACAGCAATGAGAAAATAATTAAAAATATTCATGTACCCTGATTTGCCCCAAAACTTTTCTGATCTGTGGTTCAAAGCCCATATCCAACATGCGATCAGCCTCATCAAGCACCACAAAGGAAGCACGATCCAAATTTATGACACCCATCTCCAGAAAGTCCAGCAGTCTTCCTGGGGTGGCTACCACTATCTCAGGACCTGGAAAGAGAGACTTGAAGTTGTTCTTTCTTTCTCCTGTATGCACATTTCACATGTTAGGCTATTATAAGCAAAATCTAATATATTTGACTTCACTTAATCGCTACCTGTACATTTGTATTTTCACTCCATGGCAATACTTTTTTTTTTTTTTGTAAATGAATCTGTTTCAATAAAAGTATAAGAAAGTCAACAGAGTTGCAGTTAAACCAAGTCCACTGTCAGAGCTCGAGGATATCTGACTTTTACCTTCTGATATATGCCTAGCTTGCACAACCTTTGATTGGCCACCAAACAGGCAGCAGGATCGAATACCAAGAAGGCTGCCATATGCAACTGCCACACTTTTAATCTGCTGGGCTAATTCTCGAGTTGGTGCTAGAACAAGTACCTGAAAACAACAGGGAGAATTTTCACCCAAGTTTTAACAATTTTTTACAACACCGTCACAAATACAAAGTAATGCTCACAACTTTCGCTTATTGAAAAAAACAAAAATAATGACCATTTTATGGTCATCCTGTTGAGACAAGCTCAAAGGTAAGATCTCAAAAACGAAGATCATATCCTATTTTGCTAATATCTTTAAAAAAATATATGCTATAACCTCTAAACTCAGTTAAGAAACATCTAATATATAAAATGTTGTAAATATCAGCCAATAAGACCGACAGCAAAGAAATCTTAACACAACTATGGCTTAAAGCAATTCTCCCTAAAGCACACCCACAACTGTTATGTCCCTTGACAACACATCCTTCTCGAACCCTGGGTTTAATGATGATGTTTTATCAGAGTTCCACTATAAAGTACATATACATTCAAGAAATAATAGCTTATCTAATGGACAAAACTAAAACTCCCTCTAACCATAAAGTAAACCAGTTTTAGGTTAATGCTTACAATTGGTCCTTCCCCCTTGGCAACTCGTCTCTGATGCTTGATATGTACAAGAGCTGGTAGAATAAACTGAAAAGTATTGTGCAGGGTTAGCTTCCCAAAGTTATTTGGTGGTTTCAGCTTCAAACTGAAAAGTCACATAGCACATGAGATCTATCAGGTTCATTTATTTATGTTTTTTTTTAGTCATGCAACCAAAACGACAAAATTTAGGTTCTACAAGCAGTCCATGACACAATTTTCAGACCTGAGCTCGTAAAGTAAACTTTCCACACATGAACCAACTGATATTTATGATGCATTAATACATTTGTTTAAGGTCTGGTGTCTTTTAGTGTGGATTCATCTGTCTGTGCACTGTCAGGCTCTGTCACTGAATCAGGCAACCTAAACTGTAGAGGAATTCTGTGCCAAATAGCACTGATTCTTAACTAAACTACTCCTCTTTCTAATGCGTCCTGCATCTCTGACCTTAGTTATTCTTTACTCCACATTTACTTATTTCACTATGCAGATTTTTTTCTTCAAACAATGTAAATAATATTAAGGCATGCAACTTTCCAGCAAACATTTTTTAACCTCCCAAACAACTGATAATGCTCACCCCAAGAGTTTTTCCAGAGCCTGTCTGGGCAATGCCCACCATATTCTCCCCGGAGAGGGCCAACGGCCATCCAAGACTTTGTATGGGTGTTGGTTCAGTCCAACCGTTCTTCTTCAGTTTCTGGTTGATCTCCTCTGTTCACGCAAAAGTTCAAAATTACTTATCCTTCATATTCATTGCTCTGATTAATAGATCTGATATAAAGTGTGTTTTGCCTTAAATCATCCGTTTCGAAGAAGCACCAATCATTCAATGCCATTCTCATGAAAGTGATAATGATAACGCATTTTATAAGTCTCGTATCCATTGCAGCTCCAGTGAAAGAATGAGAGACATAGTCAAATGTTAAGACATTTTGATCACGACATTTCATCACTTGATCTTGTGTTCTATCTAGTGCCCTATTACCCTCATGAACAAATACAATTTGTTACATTACATGCTCTCTGGTTTTGGAAGACCTGAATTTATAAGATTAACTGTTCAGCTCACAGCAAGGCTTGAATTTTGGCAAAGCTTCAGCTGATGAATTCAAACCAATGGTCTACAAGTATAATAACAAACAAGGAACCTTGGTAAATACTTCAGTAAACAATAAAGGCTCTGTAAGTCATAATCTAACTGTTGAAGATTTACCTGGAAAGTTGGCTTCATGAAAGTCTGAGACAGGTATAGGCCTCTTTCCTCTCGTCACAGTGATGTTGTGACTTTTGTAGTATTCATCAATGTCTGCCTGTAACATAACAGAGACAAAATACTGATGCAAATGGAAAGTCCAGTAATGAGCAATCATGCACAATATTTTGTCAAGCAATATTAGAAAATTTTGGAAGCAGGCATACTGGTTTATTACGCTATTCCCTAATGATCAGGCACTTTCTAACACATCTCAAATATATATGCTAATTTTAGTGAGTTACAGTCACATGCTGGAACCCTGTTTTGTGAATGCTTGTGTGTCTATTTCTTCCTCCTCTTTCCCATTGTGCTGTAATTTTTTATGCACAAATCATGTTGCACGCTGGAAGATGTTTGACAGATGCTCTTGTGTCATCCTTGTACCAACCTTACAACTCATATATATATTAGTTGTGCAGAATTATCAGCCCATAAATAGGGCATCAACATGATTTCCTTATGGCTATGTAGCAAGGTGATAGATATACATCCAGTGAGCACAAAATACCTTAATGTTGAGTTTCTTCATACCAAACAGCCCTTCAACAAATCTGATCATTTTTTTTTTTTTTTTAATCTGACATCTTCTGCCATAACTACAGCATTTCAGGTTAAATGTGACTGAGGCAAATTTTATATTCCAGTCAGGTACTTAATGGTAAATGTAGGCTGAAGGTATGTGGGTTTTAATACACATTGGAAAGATATCCATATTATTACTGATCCTCTGATTTGTAACTAAATTCACTTCTGTAGGAGCAAACTGCCATATTTATGCCCAGATGCAAGAACACATATTTTTGAGTATATCAATGCAATGTAGTGACCAGGAATGCCACTCATTTTTCTTAAAAATTCTCTGAACTTTTTCAAAGTAACTTTTAACAGTGCAGTAACTTGTACGAGCATAAATACATCTTATTACTACTAGATCTAATTAGTGCCCATAACCCACGGAGCAAAGATCTAAGGCAAACAGAAAACAATAAACAAAAAAAAGAATGAACTTTTTTGTATAGATCTGATTTTGCTATGCAGACTGATGTCAACCCACGATCTCAGAAAAATGCCAACATTCTGTAATTTCTGAGAATTTTCTGAAGAGTGGCGTCCCTGAGTGACAGAACATATCCGTCACTTCAGGACAATTATTTCCTATTTTCTCTTTGACAGCGCACATGCAAATATACATATAACATGTTACGTTACCTCAGATCTTTGAGCAACTGATGGGTGCTCAACATAAAAATTCTTTTCTAATGGAGGCAGTTGACTAGCATCCCATTCTCTCTTCTTGATGTTTGCACCCAGTTCATGCCTGTCAAACCTTGACCTAAAGTCCTGATGCGGATACGATCTTCCTCGATTTGGGTCACCATCAGAAAATTCATCACCATAAGGATCAAATGAGTCAAATCTTGGCCTTGTACCTCGACGTGAATTTGAACTCTTTGGATATTGCTCACTGTCAGAAAATTCATCTCTATGAGGGTCCTCAAACTCATGTCCTCTTCGGTGCTCACTGAAACTTGACATTCTCCTGGATCTAAAATCATTTCTGCTCCTACTGTAGGAATGATGAGGGCCAGAATGTGAACGTCTAGGACTCCAGTGCTGCCCCCCTGAGGGGCCCCTATCCCAAAATTCCTCTTCATCATCAGACCCTCTGCCCCTTTGTGACCGCAACCTAAGATTAAGAATCAATAAAAAGACATAATATAAAGAAATCAGATGTTCAGGATTCATGTTATGCATACAGGTGAAATGTGAGGACACTGACTAGTCAGAGCCATATCAATTTGGAAAAATAAATTATTCAGAGGAAGGAGAGAGGATAGATATTACCTGGTTGGACTCTACATTCAGTCAACTTATGAAAGAGATTTGTCATTCACAGGCTGAATTTATTTTTCCATGGGGCTACAGCTCAGAATGACCAGTAATGACCTATAATGATTAGTTTATCTTCATTTTAATTGCTGATGTAATTTACTTTTTAATGACAAGAACAAAGATATCTTTATCCTTGACAGCAGGAACACTGGATTCAAAGAATGCAGCATTATTCTTTCATACGGTTTCTGATGCTGCATTTAATGTTACTTTTTTTTAATACCTCAAGATGAAAATTATTTAGGATTGGCGGAAAATTGTATGTAGGTTTACCATCAATGCAAACTGTCCTATTCATACTATAAGATCCATGTCCACATGATTAATACATTTTAAGAGGCAAATGAAACTCAAGCTAGCATTAGTGATACTTCATTCAGTTTGCTGTAATGCTATTTTACTGTTTCATATATGAGAGATAATGATATGCCTGTCTAATAAGAAGGTCATGATTTTGGAGGAAATTTCTATTTCAATTAAACTTTTAGCTAAAGAGGGAGCTGAATGTCATTTCTGCCAAAAGTGCTGAGACGTCACAATTATCATCTATGCATATGACTAGTGTCAGACTCCTTTGCACTAAATTCCATATATATAAACACACTGCATCATTCAATCAATCCCAAAGCAATTCTAGACTTTAACCTCTCATCTATATCATTTTCCCATCTTGAGTGAACAGCCACCTAAGTTAGATTAACATCCAACATACAAAAGTCATGTCTAATGTCTAAAAGCAGTCTGTGTTCATAAAGCTGGGCTCTACAAATAGCTACATGGTACACAGCTGCAGTACCAGCCCCACTGTTACAGAGGAGAGCGAGACATTGGCAGCCACTTGATATTTGTCACTGACACTGCTCTGGATTTGATAATCTCAAATACGGGCAAAATCCTGGGAATCTCTCAAGGTATGCTTGGGTTAGGGTTTGGGTCAAGGCTTGCTTTTTAAGCAGTCAATTTTTTATCTACCACTTACTATAACTAATTCAATATGAAATTATGGTCTCCTTTTAACTGTCATATAAACATTGGTGAAGTGCTCAGAGTTAAGCTCAGATCAACCAACTTGAAGGAAGAAAATGAAAGAACAGGGTATGGGGGAGGAACTCTGAAAGAGACCCACAGTCACACCTGATGCTCTTGTTTTGATGGACATTAGGGTTAGGGATTTGCCTTCAGTAATGCTCTTGTCTCGACTGGCATTAGGGTTTGGGTTAAGGGTAGGGTTATGGTTAGGGAACAGGGTTAAAAGTAAACTGATATGGTTTGGGTTGTATTAATAGGCATGAGTTCCATTTAGATAAAACTGGGGCGCAAACGTCTGCTGCTGCCCTGAGAGATCTGCAAGAAGATGCCTATGCCGCATTCAAGCGAAATGAGCAGACAGTAGAATAAATTCTATCACATCATGAGGGCTAATACTAATAGTATCGTGAAGGGCTCTAATATCAGTAGTATTCAAGAGCATAAATAAAACAGCCTCATCCTCTTAGTTCGGTATTTCCTGAGAAAAATAAGCAGACATCTGGTCCCCGCTAATACATACTTTGTTCCCACAAGTTGTTTTCCTTCCTAGTGTGAATCCTAAGAAGTTCTAAACAAAAATAGGATTTGCTCACTTTCAAATATTGCTCAACTTTGACCTCACAGAAAACATGAAAATTAAAAAAAAAAGAATAGAAAAAAAAAGCAAATTTCCAGTCGTGGACAAAAAATGCCAGCTTGGAGAGAGGTAATTGATGCGTTTTTTCTCTCTGTCTTTTAGTCCTCAAGTCGGATTCCGCACCTCTTTCGTGTTCTGAAGGAGAGTTGTATTCTACTATTTCATTTGGCTATCTCGAAGGACAGCACCGCAATGATAATGATACAGTTCATTTAGTCATAGACAGGTCATGGACTAGATTGATATATTTCGACTAAATCGATGCTGTTATTAGAGAAAGCCTTTCATTTAACTTGATTGAAACTAGATTTAATTTTCTGTGAAAACGCCAAGCTTTGAGCCTATAGCCTTTGGTTATCAGATTATATGATAGATCTTAATGCAATAAGAAAGTCAATCGCATTGGCCTTAAATGACATAACGATCCTAAGAATATGGCAGGAGAGGAGAGAAAGCAAACTTTTAAAGCTAAAATTACTAAGTTAACTTAGAACTTCTGTGCTTCAGCTCTAACAGTAACATACAGAATTAATAAAATTTGAAACTGATGCAATTTTTTATATTGACTAGATCTAGATAGATTATATTGGATTTGGACGTTATTTACGTTGAGTAAAGCATTTGGCTATTGATTTCACATTTTCTGAAATATTTTCCAACGAATCGTTAGAGTCGTGATATTTAACCACCCAATGCCAAACCAACAATGGCAATGCCAATGTCTAATGAAAATGTCACCAACCAGGGCATCATCTGATCTGACATCTTGAGAGAGTTCCAAGATTTTGCCATTTGAATTCTTGTTTTAAAAAGAAAAAGCCTAGGTCTATATATCTACTACTCTAAGTCGATATAATATTGCATTTCTAAGAAATATCCATTAAATCATGCCACTTGAATCTAACTAGACTATTATCTAGTCTTGATCTTCGAAGGGCAAACTCAAGATCAGATGTTTCGGTACGTCCGGCATCGACCTAAAATTTCTCGATACATACCCATCATCCTCTTTTGAAGAAAATCCTTGACATAGATCTAGTGACGGCTGTAACTGTCTTGCAATTATAGTGTGATCTATTTCACTGAAATTCTTAGAGCCACGAGATATACAAGACAATATTCGTCGTAAGGAATGCATGGTTAAGCAGCAGGATAAGCCTCAGTCCTCACATGTAAGATTGACCTCTAGCTCTAGCCTTCTTGTACGATGAAAATCAGTTTATTACTATGACCCGGAAGTGAACGCTACTTAATGCCTTTCTTTTTTCATTCATTCGTTCGCTACTTTTATATTTAATATGTTCTTCACAGTATTTGCCCTACCCTGTCTGAGAAACCTTTCCAGTCTCTTTCCTTCTCCCCAAATGTTTGTGCTTGGGTTTCCTGTTATCATTTGTTATAATTCTTGATCATCTTTTGACATCCACACTGTCTTGCAGATTTAAATATCCGAAAACTATAAAGAGCAATGCTTATTACAAATTTTACTGTAGTAGATTGCCACATTTGTTCACTTTAGGTAGACTTTTTCTTCTCGGTTGATACAATCCAAATCCTCACAATTTGCAATAATGAACTTATAACTAGGATGTTATCCATGCAACATTTAAAGTACTACTGTATGTAGCTTGTTTGTACCGTGAGAGTCAGAGAGAACAAGTGGATTTCATTTGGTCTTTTGAGGAGAGACAAAAAAAACAATATGCAGCTAAAACCAAGTGCTCCGCTGAAATGAAAGCTGAATGTAAACCAAATTATTTTTATTCTTGTCATATTTCGGGGAAGATGCAGTGCAACTTCGATTGAAGTACCGGTACTCATTTAATACGAATACCTTGTTATTAAGTATGATTTCTTATGCATGGATGCATTATTATTCTGAGATATCATTATTCAGGCGGACCTAGATGTTATGTGTATACCAGAATAATATGAATACTTTTTCCATGCACTAACATTTTACTCTATAAGCCAGATAAACTATAAAGGCCATTCAGGAGTTTCCCAAGATCAAGCTGAACTGACGCTACAAAGTGATTTCTGCTATTCATCAATCTAATCGTATCCATCCATTTCTCGAGACCCCTGCAGAATAATTTATCTGCGTTGACACATAGGACTTCATAGGCCAAATGACATCGACACACGTGATAGGCCTACATGTCGTGTAAGTTTACCAACTTGTTCTAGGCTGAACTCGCCGATTAAATTTACAAGTTAAATGCTGTACTAACTAAACTGAGCACTCAGTTCACGAGTGCGTACGGGTTGCCACAACGTTTAAGGACACTGCACATAATCGACTTCTCTTAATCGCAACATCTTCGGAACATGGGGAAAATTGTGATTAAATTACATTGGCAATATCATTCAGTCACTTTGTTTTAGATACCAAGTAATTCTTTATTCTGGTATCTCAGTATTTGTTTATATTTGAGCGGAGGTTGCGAATTATTATGGGCACTCGACTGTAATTATTAATGAATAGGTAAGCAGTCTGCCGGCGTGTAAGGCAGACTTGCGCTGGAAATAATGTAGTCCATAGAACGGTTTAGTGACGGTAAATTACAAACGGTGGAAGGGAAAGAGCAGGGGCGTGGAGTTTATTTTCCCGGTCAAATTCAAGTTCTGATCAAATATGAACAAAGCTTGGGGTAAGTTTTGGCAATAATTGCCAACTACGGAAAATTTTCAGCAGGCTTTGTCATAAAAAAAACACTTTGCTAACGTCGGAAAAGAGGGTTTGGATAAAGCCTTCATCAGATCATGCATAAAGATGTCGAATAGACGTGGGTGAAATCTGGTGTCACACAACTAGTGCCATAGCTAATGACAGTTGTCCTAAAATCATCACCCTTGAGGGAGGAGAATGCGCCATTCAGCACTTTGGTGTGCAATTTTGTATAGAAATCCAGTGCACACATGGAGATAAGTTGCACACCAAGTCATGTGCATTGCAGTCTCTGGATAAGGGTAGTGCCTTGAAAGCCTTCCCTTAAGCTGGGCACATTATTTTGGACAATGTACCTGAACGTGTTCTTAAGGACTGCTATTACCACACAATTAAGGCGCTAACCATGTATCAAACATAGGAGCGCACCATCTACATTACAGTGAATAGAGTGAGCACATAACCATGTATCAAACATATAGGAGCACCCTCTACATTACAGAGAATAATAATAGTGAACGCAAAACTATCTTGCGTTACATGAGGAATTATGTGTACAAAATTAAATATATCAAATTTTAATGATCTGGAGACAGGACCGCCTACAAAGATAGACAGCATTTATTAGGCAGTTGCCCAGGACCAGTTATGAAAGGGAAAGACAATAAAGGGGGCCGTCTACACCGCTTAAAGAAGTAAAAGAACTAAAATAAAAGAAGCTATAGACAGACAGACAGATGTAGAGACAGAGACAATGTTGATAACTTTTCTAACGAATTTTATTTGATTTACTCCTATACATGATTATATTTGCGGGGGGTCATGCAGGAAAGTTTTGCCAAAGACCCCGAAGTACTATAAGACATATGTTTTGAGGCAAACTGGCATCGTGTGAGCAGTCGGAAAGTGTGTTAGGGTCACGGGTGAACAATAGGCTCGCACATGGAGGTTAGGGAACAATATTCAGGAAGGAAGTATTGAAGAATTCAGTTGCTGTGAAGTTAGCGTCTCTGTAGTGTAATGGTAACACGTTCAAACTTGCAAGCTGAGAGACCCTGGTTCGATTCCCGGCAGGGACAGGAAATTTTCTAGTTTTAAGATTTTTTGGCCTATAATATTTTCTCAGACTTGATCATTTACAGTAATTTGGTTAAAATCCCTGGTGGCACACTTCCCTAAAACAGTATGTAGGCCTTAACATCTGAAAAAATTATCAGACTGAGCTCACATTCCACCCCCGTAACAATACTATACTAATTGCCTTGCCACTCTGTCACAATCGCAACAAGTTCAAAGTCCGTTTATAGTAAGGATCTCCTGTTAGCGTGAGGCGGCCCTAAACTGAGGACCAATATATTATGGGCCTATTCTTAGATCTGTCATTGCACAGGATTAATCATATCAGAAATTGTCTGGCCTCTAATTATTCTTATTCCACATTTGCCCAGCAGTTTGTTTGGGAGTGTGTTTCTTTTGCCTGCAGATCAAGTGTGAGGTTTTGTTTGAGTTTGTTTTTTTTATGTCCTTTTCCTGAAAGGCACATTGTAAGTTTCTCTAACAACTTGCTCAGCTGGAGCTAATACCGTATTTTCATCTTGAACTTGTTGCTCTGATACAAGCTGGTAAATCTACGGGATGATAACTGGGCAGTGTGTAACCGGGTGGCAAGGTGTATATAGTATTATATTCTTTCTCATATATATATTTAAGGGAGAGGAACATGAGCTCAGTCTGATAATTTTTCAGATGTTATATGATGTTACATAATTATTTTAGGGAAGTGTGCCACTAGGGATTTTACCAAATTATTGTGAATGATCAATTTTGAGAAGATAGGCCGAAAAAAAAAATACACTATAAGAAAAT
>JAWQUT010000059.1:728272-744683 GCA_033807755.1 Ellobium chinense
CCTTTTCCCCCTATCCTCGTTGCCATAAATTTGAGGGGGGATTTGTATTAGTGCATTTTTGGTGCAGTTTGAGGTTTTTCTCTAGTATTGTAAACTTTGCAGTGCAGGAAAGAAAGTAAGATCAGTGTGTGTTCTAATGTAGTTGTAATGGGAATTTTGAACTTTTGATGGGCGCGAATTGCACAGTCTGGAGAAAACACTGGTGATATGATGATGATGTTGATGATAATGTAATGGTTGTGGAGGAGGAATGGATTATTGAGAATGTACCTTTTGTTCGTGAGTAGACATCAGGGAAACGCAGGTTACTTTCTAGTGTTCAGCAAATTCTATTTGCGTTAAGAGGAAAAGTTTTCTTGTCAGATGCTGACCGCTCTGTGATACTATTTCAGGACATCAATGTTACATGGGAGACCTCAGATCCAGACTTCACACCATGTTTCCAGAAATCCATTCTTGCTTTGCTCCCATGTTACTTTCTTCTTTTGGTGGCACCCATAAGAGTCTACTGGCTATGGCATCAGCCCCTCAGGATCATACAATGGAGCTGGTTGAGCATCTTGAAATTGGCAAGTACACTTTTGTATTTACATACTGCTATTTAACTTCCTTGGTGTATCAACTAGAAAATTATCAAATCTAAATGCAATGCTAAAATCTGAACCTGTATATGAGAGTTGTTTTTTTTCACGACCGTGATGACATAAAGCAGAAATGAATGCTGCAGCAGTGCTGTTATCAAGGGTGTCAGTTTTTGAACCAGTTGTTGGTGAATAAATAACACTTTCATGTCTGCATATAGTGCATGAGATATAAGATCTGATTTGTCATCATGTCATAAATGACTGAAAGTTTGTATTGCAGTGGGCAAGTAACACAATGATGATGTAGCAACATACATGGTCCCTACCAAACCATCCACTAAAAGTTATGTACACTCTACCATTCCAAGTGGTTCATAAATGGTAATCTTGCACTGATGGCTTATTGCTGATAAATAAAAGTAAATTATCTAAATAAACAATGATCATCTGATGTAAAACATCCAATTGCCAGTCAGAAAAAGTTCTGCGGTCCAACAGCTGTGAACTTCCAACTGCATCCAAAATGAGATGTCAATTAATTCAGGAAATATTGACAAATTTAATAATACATTATGATTATAAATTGTGAGACAAATTGAGTATTTGGGTTTGTCTTCCTGTGACCTAGAGTAGTCCAGTATTCCTATGTGGGCTTGCACCTCACTTTGTGTAAAAATATAGTTATGTCACAACATCTGATGCAAGGACAGCAAAGTTCAAAACACTACTTCATTCTTTTTTTTTAAATTTTGTTCTGCAGGTTGTAGTTGGTGTCATCTTGGCATTTGCACTATTTGAATGCCTGTTTGCTGTCATTCTAAAGGCAGAAGGGGAAGACAAGCCTCCCATAGAGTTTCTGTCACCACTGTGTGTTGCACTGACAATGGTAAATTATACTGTATATGAGAACTCCTTTCCATGTTTTAATTAAGGTTTTATCATGTGCAGATAATTGGCAAGGTATTCTTGCATGTTTGAGCATATTACTTTATACAGTGACTACCTAATCTTAGAGATTCAGCAGAAACAGCAAAAGTTGGGATTAAGGATTGTTTTCACTAGCTGCAGTATCAAAGGTCATCCATGATACAGTTCATTTAGATTGATGAATTTCATTCATTTCGTAGCCATAAGAGATGTTTAAAAATTGAAGCACCACTTCCACATGAGAACGATGTTCCAGGTTCCGGTTATTTGTCACTTTCATATGGTCTCTTATAATTTCTTTCTGATCTTCCAGCTCCTAGGGTGTTGTGGTGTTAGTCATTAACATGGAACGCAGGCATGGAGTGAGAACGTCTGGTGTCCTTGTTATATTTTGGTTGATCTACCTGATTTCAGGCATCATTCGCCTGCGTTCAGTCATCAAAGAAGCTCTTGGTTCTGTAAGTATGGCATGATTTTGAAATTCTTTCTTAGTTTGGCTGGATAATTTTATCAATAATGCCACATGAGTAACTGTAGCTAATCACAGATGTTTGGGCTCTAAATATATTTTAATATAGGACCCTGGTTACCTGATAGGATACCTGATAGGACCCTGGTTACCTGATACTGTTACCTCAGAATGTTAGGACCCTGGTTACCTCAGATTGTTATGGGAGAGTTCTTCCATGGCCTCTGAAACTGTTCATGTCAAGCAACTAAGATGAATTAATGCACTGAGAATATTTTTGGCATTTTGTACTTACACTAGATTTCCAATTTAATGACTATTTGATGTCTGAAGATCTGGACTGGAAGGAAAAGGCCCTCTCAGGGACCTCTTCGACACATAAAGTGATATAAATAGTGGAAACCAAAATAAAGTATTTAATGTATATTTTCAAACTTATTATCCATATAAGTGTTGAACTGTAGTTTAAGCTACCCTTCTGCAGCAGATTTAAGATTTGGCAAATTCTTCAGCTGTGAATGTCAGTATACATAGATCTGAGTATGTGGCTGCCATGAATATTTTGTTAATAGGCCTTTAAATGTTATCTTATTTAAGAGCAAGTACATAGAGTCAGAAGAAACTAGATTACACGTTTTATAAATCTACAAATTCCATCACAGCATTCTGTTTTTTTTTTGTACAGGACAATGTGCCACCAGCCATATTTATCCATTATCCATGTCTGCTGTTTGGATTCTTCTTGTCTGTACTTGTAGACGAGAAGCCAGAGTTTGATGAAAAAGAAGAAGGAGAGGTATGTTTTGAAGCCACTGTTCAAATTACCATTACGCAGTACCATAACATGTAGAATGTGTACATATATATATATTGTCAGGAAATTTGCTGATGATGAAGATAAATGTCTAGTTTGAGACAGAAGCAATGCATATTCTTGAAATGTTCTGTTAGCAACAAAATCCAGTCTTTGCTGACCTCTCTGTTTATGTGTTGAACTTAATATTGCTAATGCCATTAATTGCTGTGTTCTTTGTTATCAAGCAGTGGAGTAGGGTCCCTTATCCCTTGCTTTTGTTTTGTACTACTGAGGTGGCCCAACAACTGTCTTGTTGCTTGAACAGTTGACTACTTATATATATCTATATGAATTTCAACCTGGATAATTGATGTTCCCTAATCGTGTTTTTTGATCCACTATCCACTGTTTGTGCTCTAAAGTTGAAATCAAACCCTGGGGGCTTAATCACAGTCTCCAGTTAACTCATCTTTTTCATTGCTGTCACAGACTAATGTTACTGAAGTCAATGTATTACTACTACATTTTGCATTGGATTGAAAGGGTTATGCTCTGCCATTTCAGAATCCATGTCCGGAGAAGAGTTCTTCATTTTTGTCCCGCATCACATTCTGGTGGTTTACAAGGTAGGTGACTTTGATTTGTGAACCATCTGCGTCTTTCATTGTGTAGGAATAGCCGTGGTAAGTTTAAACCAAATTTCAAGGGTCTAGAATATATCCTCAAACAGGTGTAGTGAGAATTCCATATAATTCAAGGTATCTGCATCACAAAATTTCCAAAATGCTCCAATAATGATTGTTTCCAGTGATGGTGGTAACAGCAAGCCATCATCTGTTGATGGGTCACAAATTTTGTTAGATTATCTGCCAGGCTATTGGAATTCATTTCAACAGGCTTCTGTTTGGTCATTTTAGGAGGCACTGCAAGTGATGAATGTAAAAGAGAAAATGAAATCTGGTCCATGACAGATTGCTTCCTCATAGGCCAGATAATGATATGAAAAACATAAGAAGTGAAAGAGAGACTGATAAGTGAAATGATAAATGAAATCCAGCTCAGGCTAAGGTCCATATGATTCACACAATGTCAAGAATGGTGTTGCACATTCATTTGGATGTATGAGGGAGATTTGTTGTAGGACTTCCTTGAATTTTGGGGTTTGGTACTAGATTTTCTTAAAATGACTCAGGATTGCATAGACAGTATCTGGGTCATCCAAAAATTTCAGATGCTGACTTCGGAACATCCTAAGTGGCTGGCCAAGGTCATATCTCTATGTTATCTTGATCACACTAGAGAACTTTTTGAAGAGTGAAACAACCAGAAGTCATTAAAACAAAACACATCCATCCACTCCAAAGGGTTAGATATCCTTAATTTCACCCTTTTATTTCACATCAAGATATATTTTGAAACTGAAAGATTCATTGTAACATTATGTACTTTGAACCTCTCTTTCCAGTATGGTGATCCAGGGGTACAAAAGGGCTCTCACACAAGCTGATCTGTGGACACTGAATAAAGAAGATACTTCAGAGCAAGTTGCTCGCAAGTTTTACAAACAGTGGAATGTGACTAAGAAACAAGTGTGAGTGCTTTTTGCACTATTATCTCTAGTACTCTTTGATGTGAGAGAGATTAAGTACAAATGCATTCCTCAACCTTTACACTCTATAGGGCCCATTGATAGCAACGTTATGTGTTTAACAAAAAAAAGAAAGTCTTGCTTGGAATATGCTTCATAGAGTTTCACTTAATATAGCTGAAATTGTACATTTGCAGACTGTAGCTATGAGTCGTCCAAGGCAAGTTGTCTTGCCAGCTGCTTTGTATCTCTTGGCACCATTCATCTCACTGCAAAGGGATGATATTATGTTGAGGCTATTTATATAAAACAACAGAACTCTTCCCAATAGAAACAATGAAGTAGTTTGGTTATGCGTGGAAGAGCTAGAACTTTCTTCTAGGCCACAGTAATTATGAATGCAAAGATTGGAACTTAGTTCAATAAAACTTCTGATATTAAATAACATAAATACATCTGCTGTGTGATTTCCCAAATTTATCATTACAAAATTTGTGACTTTTGATTTATAGGTGGGTTGGCATTTCGAGGATCATGTCACATGGTAATATGAGTTGTGGTTTGATTCATTTCAGGCCCGTTGCACCTCCTGGACCTATTGCCAATGGAAGCGTCCAGGAGTTAAGTTTTATGTACAAGGAGGGAAGTGCCATTTTGGTTCCTTATACTCCAGGCATGGAAGAAGGAAAGTCGGCGAAGCGCAGCCTGTTTTCTGCACTGGTCAGAACATACATAAGGTTTTTCCTCATTGCTGCCATTTTCAAGTTTGCCCATGACTGTTTGATGTTTGTCAGCCCTCAGCTGCTCAAGTAAGTTTTACACTTTAATTTGTAAAAATAACATATTGCTCACTTCCACAGTGCTGCTGAAAACTTAGTGATAACATTGTTGAGGCACTGGTAGTACAGTGGACCCTCCGAGATGAGACCTTTGTAAATGTTCATGAAAAAGTTCTTAACTGGGAGAGAGTCGTAACTGCGAGGTTCACGCTAATACTAGTGAAGGCGGGTTTTACCCACACCTGATGTCTCTGCAATACGCTTTGCAATCCCTCTAGCCATGTTCCTCTTTACAATGTTGACCCGTTCCTCAAATGTGAGTGCCTTTCACTTGCGGTTGTTTATAGTTGCAGGTCTGTGTTAATGTGTGTAGCCAAGGTCTAGATAAAAATTATGATCTGATATGCACTCGTTGGCGAAGAAAACATGGGAAGAAAAACGCAAATACCATACGGTAGAAGTGGGCATGACTCTGATATCAGTGTTGACACTGGCGATACTGACTTTTGAGTCGATTCTCTGATACCAGGGTTGAAGTCGCGACACGACAAGTTTTCCGACACTGTCTCACTGGCACTCACTGCAAATATTCTCTCAAAAGCATTTCCCAAGTAATGTCTCCTTATGCAAATAGCGGCTCAGACATGCACCTTTGGCACTGTCGATCAGGAGTCCCTGAACAGCGAATCGTGTCATGTTGCGGGCTGGCTCCGACACCCCAAATTGCATATCATGATGTCATGACTCAGTGTCAAGTCGGTGTCGACACCTGTTCGGCTTCACTACACTGGTGTTGACTTGAAGAATGCGATACCGAAAAGTTGCTAGTGTTGTCCAGGCGTACATACGGTCTATATAGTATTTCATTGGCTTACTTTAGATGATGTCATTTCCTGGGTCCAATCGTATTCGAGTAGTGTAAGTAACGTTACCACCAGCGTATTCATACATGGAATGGACAGAATAGCCTAAGCCCGCTTTGCCTAGCCTATCAATCGTGCACCAAACCAACGAGGCTCAAGCAGATCGCGCTGGTATTATGTCATGAGGCAGACTGACCAGCGTCAAACTACACGACTATACGTGTTCGAACCATGGGAGCGGGTCACAATTCAGAGACGGGAAGACTGAACAAAGGTTCTGGGTGGGTTGCATGTCGGATTTTGGAGGCTATTCGGAATTTGTTCATATGGAAACACCGATCTGTCACGAGATTTTAGGTTGTAATCAAGAGGAAGTCATAATTGAGAGGGTCTTATCCCGGAGAGTCCACTGTATTTTAGACAACAGGTGTCAGAATTGACTATTCAGTGTGGTCCTTTGATGAGCCACAACCTTGTAATGCAGTAGCACTGGAGTAATGAATAAATCATCGTTTTTACGATTGGCAACAACACACTGTTAGTCATTTGAAAGATTAGGTTAACTAGCATTGACACATTCTTGTAATGACGGTTGTTGCTAAAATATAAATTTGTGATACAGAAAAATAAAATATTTTGTCTTTCCTAGTGTTCAAGTCGTGCTCCTTGTAGTCGTCATGCTTTGATTGAAATTGCTGGAACAAATGTCAGTTGTGTAAGTGGCAATTGATTGTATTTCACCAGGTTGCTGATTCAGTTCGCAAGCTCTGATGAGTACGACTGGCGTGGGTATTTCTATGCATCCATGCTGCTGGTTGTAGCGGTCATACAGTCGCTAGTGTTGCACCAGTATTTTCACAACACTCTACTTCTAGGCATGAGGTTGAGGTCCACCGTCATATCTGTCATCTACAACAAGGTGAGCTTACTAATAAGCTGTGAAGGCAATTGTTATGTCTATAATATTTGTTTTTGAACATGGCGCTCATGCATGCAAATGTGGTGACGCAGTATCACCTTACAAGGTCAACCAATTGAAAGGCTAAAGAGGCAGCTCAGTGTCTGCAATACATGTTCTAGGACACAGATTGTGGTTGTGATACAGTATCATTTAACAGTAAGGTGAGTGGACAGATTAAGCTGAGGAAGGACAGCTGTATCTGTAATATTTGATCTTAGACGTGGTGACAACAGTATCAGCCTAAAAGATGAGCTAACTTAGATGAGAAGGTGACTGTTATATCTGTAATGCTTGTTCTAAGATGCAGATCACATTTATTTTAGTTTTTACAACAATGCAAGCAGACTGATAAGCTGAAGAGGCAACTTTTATGGGTACAGTATTTGTTCTGAGGCAGAAGTACACTTTTGATGATAAAGTATCACCTTCCAGGATGAGCTGACTGATGGGAAGGAGACAGATGTGTGTGTAATTTTTTGTTGTTAGATACAGATGCACATTTGATTGTATAGTATCATCTTAAAATGAGACAAGGTGATGGATATGCTGGCAGGGTGGACTAAAGTTTAATATCATTTGTTCTAAGACATAGGGATACATGTCATGACACAGTATTATCAGCTATTGCATGCGAAGCATTTGTAACCTTATGCTACTCAGTTACTGATAACTGACAATAGGTAATTACTCCTAAACCTTCCCATGACCCCAGCTGAATCTTTACCTGGACAACATTGCGATCAAGCCTTTACATATACAGTACTGCCATCCGAAGGTAAAGGAACATGTCTGAGCAATTTTCATTTTAAGGTATTGTTGACAGCTTTGTTAACAGCTGTTTTCTGTAGCTCGTGCTTGGGTAGCATAACATGCCTCTTGTAAGGTTAATGCTAAGACTGTATGCTAATGTTTGAGTGTTATACCTTTTTATTTATAACTTTTCAGACGTTGAGATTGTCAAACTCTGCCAAGAGATCATCCACAGTTGGAGAGATTGTTAATCTGATGTCAGTTGATGCCCAGCGCTTCATGGACTTGACCACTTACCTGCACACAATTTGGTCAGGTCCTTTCCAGATCAGTGTGGCTCTCTACTTCCTGTGGCAAACGCTGGGACCCTCAGCTCTGGCTGGCATTGCTGTCATGATTTTGTTGATCCCCATGAATGCTCTCATAGCTCACAAGATTCGTCAGTTTCAGGTGTGCTGATGGCTTGGAATGTTATTTTAGTGCCATTAAAAGAGGACCATAAGCACTGTACAGATCTGGATCAGACAGACATTTTACCTGGAGTACAGTACTGGTGGAGTGTGAGGTCCTATTTAAAGATTCATTCACTGAGCTTGAGCTTTTCATTATCACAGGGCTTTCTTAGTCAAATGCAGTTTTATCATTTCTTGTCAATCTTTGGAACTTGGAAAACTTGCTTTGCACAGTTGAGGCAAAAGTATGAACAAACTGAGAATAATCATCAAAGAAAGAGAGCTGCACATGTACTTGAGAGAAGAACTAATGATGATGTTTTATTTGTGTGAGTTGAGTCTTCATGTAGCTGGTAGTTGCAATTAAGGCAAGAAATCTTATTTTGACAGGTTGAACAAATGAAACTAAAAGATTCCAGAATCAAGCTGATGAATGAAATCCTGAATGGAATCAAGGTAATTATTTGTTACTGAAAATGGGATGAGTTTTTATTGCCTTTCACCTTTTGGTTAAACAGAAACAGTCATGAAGGTTCTCTATGTCTATCCCCTAAGAGTTGATCATAATCATTCAATTCAGATCTAAATTTTAATCTGATGTTTATACATCACGGTATCAAGCACTTCAACATATGCAGTTTGAAGAAAAAGAAAACGAATAAAGCTGAAGCATACAGTAACTTTTTATCAGAATAAGATAATCTGCAGAAACTGTCAGTTATGTGAGAACATTCAGAGGGAATTTTGTTTTGCTTAAAACTTTTGAAATATTTGTCATTGTAGTTTCATCAAAAGAGTTCTTTATATAAGGATTATATATTAGAATTATTTATACTGTTTTGACTTTGTTTTTTAAAGCAAACAAGGTCCATGTGAAAAGATTTTGCTTACATAGCACAAGGGAAAAGATGCTTAAATTTCACATAAGTTGTTCATCATAAAGATGTAAGTCTGTTTTTTTTAATGAAAAATAACACATGATCTTTCTGATGTGAATCATTACAAAACCAATTTTTGTATGCCTTAGGTTTTGAAACTGTATGCATGGGAAGGCTCATTCCAAGAGAAAGTGCTTGGTATACGAAACCAGGAGCTGAGAGTGTTGAAGAGGGCAGCCTACCTTAATGCGGCAACATCGTTCTTGTGGACCTGCGCACCAGTTTTGGTACATACTATTATCCCTTGTCTGTCAGATCTTGGGGAGGTTGCCACATGCTGCAGTAGTGCTCTGGAAAGATTAAACAGGATTTGGAACAAGTGACAAGTTTTAGAATCTCTTACATTAAAAGAAGGGTGTTGGAATAGCACAAAATCATGCAGGCGTCTGAGAATGTCTCTGAAAAAGTTAAACTATTGCACATACCAGTGTGATAGAAAGTGTGCTGAAATTTCTTGCAGTAGTTTGTTTTCATGTAGCCAGGCTAAAATTGGAGTAACTAGATTCATCACATGATGACAGACACCCATCTGTCCTAAATGAATGGTCATGAATATGGGTTTGAGGTGCTGTTTACTTATTGCAGTGAGTTGACATAATTATGATGTGCTTGTTATCAGAATATCAACTTGTTTTTATCTGATGTCATCATTGATATGACAAATTTAGTAATTTTACATTGATACTGATTGTGGCGAAATGTCCTAGAACTTTTATTTAGGGAATCGGGCAATTTTTTCCTTGTTTCTTTGCATTTGCAGGTCTCCCTTACCACTTTTGGAGTATATGTTCTGTCCTCCCCTGACAACGTACTGGATGCAGAGAAAGCATTCGTCTCATTGGCACTGTTCAACATCTTGCGTTTTCCACTTTCCATGTTACCAAATGTCATCACCAGCATAGTGCAGGTGTGTCTCTTAGCAGATGTCTTGAGGATATAGCTCGTTTCTATGCAGGAACATCAGCAATAGTCAGTTTTTAAAAGGGGATGCTGAGGAGTGATAAGAGTGATCATCATCATAACGCAGAAAGATGTCATGATGTGAACATCATGCACTCAAAAAGAAAAAAAGCATCATACTCATTATAATGCCTTGTTTTGGGGTTCAGTTTTTATCACTCTCAAATTTTGCATCTGAACTCAACACTTTTTTACAATTCTGAAATCATGGACTGATAGATGTGTTTTAGGGGGAAAATTTGGAGTATACAGAGACTTTGTATTAGAGAGTCATCATTAGATTTGCGATAGAAATTTGTGTGACTAGATGGAATAGGACGGGAATCCTGATAATTGGCCCACCTTTTGGTTACTTTTACGGGATCAGCCTCATTTTGATTTGTGAATGTGAAGGTTTTTTCTAACTCCAGTTGCTGTGGTCGGGGTTAAGTTTAATTTGTATAATACTGGAAATTAGGAGTAGGTGATTGACAAACTAGCTATTTATCAGTTCTTGTCACATGAGTAACATACCTTGTTGAGCTATAAGCTTGGCAGCTTCTTTGATAGCTGAAACTGATACAGTGGTGGTTGAGATAAGTATTCAATCTCAAACTTTTGCCAGCTTGTTGCAGATCCTCAGCCCATTCATCTGTCCTTCTATATTAAATTAAATTTATTTCCTGAACTCCAGTACCTAACAGACTCCAGTTTCCGAGCCAGGCCCGAGAAATTTGAGCTTTTGCATCGTTCTCAACTGTATTTATTCATGTAATATTGTGATTTTAGTACATGACACAACTCATGTTCTCTGTAACACTTGTTTTTGCAGGCCAATGTTTCTCTAAAGAGGCTCCAAAAGTTCCTCAATCATTCAGAACTTGACCCGGACTGTGTGGATAGGCAAGACTCTAGCAGTAAGTGTCTTTTACAAGTAAAGCTGGTTAATCGTTGTAACATTCAGCTGAGATTTTTATAGCCTGCTAAAATTTCTTCTTGCTCTTTCTGGAGCACTGGCGTGGCTAAGTGAGAAAAAGGAGTACTTCTGTCAAGTTTTAATGAACCTTTGTATAAATATTTCACATGTTGGGGAATTGACCATGTTTGTCTTGCTTCACACTTAATGAGTAACATTCATAGATTCAATCAAAGCAAAGGCATGTGCTACTGAAATATACCACAGCAATGAAATTCCCTCATGAAGCAGCTTTCTTATTTATGTGAATCTGGATTGAAGAAGAAAACAAATCTGTTTCTTTACTCTACTTAATTGCAATCTGGACTTTTGCAAACTTCACCAAATTCCAGCTTTTTTCACATTACAAAATGCTTTGTTTCCGTGTAAAAGTCATTAGATAATTGCAGTTCCTTTTCATTGGAACTTCTTCTGTGCTGTTGAGGAACTGTGATTGAGAAAAGTTGGCCTTATCTTGTGATTGAAACTTATAATTGTGAAAGTTGTGTTACTCCACAGAATATGCTGTGTCATTGGAAGGTGCCTCATTTACGTGGGAGGAGGGCAGCACAACACTAGACAAGTAAGACTTAACTCTCAGGAGTTTTGTTTGCATTATTATTATATTGACAGTCAGAAGTTTCCCAGTCGTGTTGGCACTGTGCAAAGTGTGCTTCAGGCTCAGAATAGTTTTAAACTCAGCACAGTGACATGCTCAACAATGTTGAGTTTACTAGCCATATATTTGTATTAAACATGAAAGAAAATTTTTATATGGGCATCTGATGTCATCTGCAAATAGTGTGAAACTTAACAATAGTCCTTGCAGTGACACCAGAGGCATATTGGTTCCCATTAAGCATGGGGTACTTATCAATAATTATTTTGCTCTCTGCAGTCTCAATCTCACGGTGGAAGAAGGATCATTAGTAGCAATTGTTGGGGCAGTTGGAGCCGGCAAATCATCAATTCTGTCTGCCATGTTAGGAGAAATGGAAAAACTCTCTGGAAACGTTACTGTCAAGGTCAGTCCTTTTGGTATCACCATAATAATTTTTAGACATTTCACTGGCTGTTGGTCAGGTGAAACCTCTGTAATTCTTAGGGTATTTCATTATTTAAGCTGCATCAAAGATTTTCTCAGTAGTTCATTTAATAGTTGGAGGCTAAGATTTGTTCACTCATGAGATCAGCATTTCTCACTTTCAATTGGCCAATTCTTTACACTGCAAAAATAAATATTTCTAACATTAGCCTCCACATCCAACAAGGCTATCTTCAGCCAGCGCCATGATCTCAGTAAGGAATACCTACTCCAAGTTGCATCAGAGAACGGCCTAAAGAAAATTTGATTCTGGCTTTCCATTTGTTGTAAGCATGGGCCATATACAATGTATGCATGCAGAAGGGAATAATATGCCAACTAGATATAACAGTATGGAATGGTGGCTATAGGGACATGAATACCCTCATTAGCTTCTAGAGATAAGTTGAAAGCAGATATTAAATATGAAATAGAAGGTATATTGTCTTAAGTATATGTACCTTTTTAGGATGATATTCATGATCAGTTAACTGTATTAAGCACAGGGTGGTTTCAGAACTTAACCTCTCCACTAGCTGGGAACATGCATAATCATTCAAATTAGAGCATAAAAGTAAAAAAAAATTCCATATCTCCATAAGTGTAATCAGATTTGTTTAAGCTATGGACAACACTGTGTTAGTAAACAGATAGAGTGTGTAATATTAATACAGTTTCTTCCATTTCTTTCCTTTCAAAGATTGATGCTACAGGTAAAAGAATTTCCTAGTTAAAAGGTAGTAAAAGAGATTTACTCAGCACCATTGGCTAAGTGCTCAATTCAGCCTGCTTAACTAAGAAAGAAAGAAAATTGTCCTGTGGAGCTGAAATCCACCAGTCCTGTGGAACCAGCTAAGCAGATTCTCTCATTCTCCCATTATTTTCAGGGCTCTGTATCATATGTAGCCCAGCAAGCTTGGATTCAGAATGCAACTCTGCGAGACAACATTCTTTTCAGCAAGGCCTATAACCAGAGCAGTTATGACCAGGTGGTTGATTGTTGTGCCCTGAAGACAGACCTAGACATACTTCCTGCTGGGGACATGACAGAGATTGGGGAAAAGGTAAGATCTGTTGTGACAGTCTAACTGGCCAAGTCTCAAGGTTGGTAAGAGAGGGGTCGATGTTGCCAAGTCTTGCAAAGACTGCACTTATAAGATGAATTTGCCTAACCTGAGTCGTTAGAAATAAACAGGAAAAAAAATTTGGGGTTGATTCTATTTAGTATCATGTGAACAGTCATATTTTTAACTTTGGTGTTTTGTTAATCTGATATTGTTTTGATGAATATGACACATTTGCAAACAGAATTCAGAGTTCATTTCGATTTGTCATCATTGCTGTAATTGAAAAAGTGAAAATTCTTTTACTTTACGTAGAATCAGCGTGGCAAAACTTACTGTAAGTTCTCTGTTAAGTCCTCTCCATTGGTAAGGGGAGGATGTGCTTTGAATTTAGAAAGAGATAGTAGATTTTGATGTTATGCAGTGTTAAGTTGTTTGTGATTTAAAATGTTGTGCTGAAGACTACCACTGATGATTCATAGTCATAATGTGCAACCTTAAACCAGGAAGTTGACTGTTATGTAACTTGAGCACTGCACATTCTCCCCATGAGTTATCTTTTCTCTCTCTCTCGACTTTTTCTGCACTCTCTGATCAAGTTTGGTCTGATTTTTTTTCACAAATGGAATTGTTTGTGTTTTTCCATCACAGGGCATCAATTTGTCTGGTGGTCAGAAGCAGAGAGTGTCTTTGGCAAGAGCAGTGTATCAGGACACAGATGTATACCTCTTGGATGATCCTCTCTCTGCCGTTGATTCTCATGTTGGCAAACATTTGTTTGATCAGGTCATAGGGCCCACTGGAATCCTCAAAAATAAGGTTAGTGTGTTGTTTGCAGTCTTGGTTTAATAAACTTGCACAATGTCTTATTAATAGCCTTCATTTTTAAAAATGGTCTAGAGAGGCCGGACGGGCAGTTATTCCATGTCATATGACAAAATTCCTTATTAAAGCTTAGAGAAACAAAATAGTCTATGAAGCCAAGTTATTTTATGGTTTACTGATACCTGTATTGTATTGTCTTTTTAATAAATTACTGCATGGTTTAGCCTGTATTGTTCACTACTTGTTGGCCTATGAAGTAATAAATTATCATTGTGCACCTGACTTCACTTTGCAGCAAAGGACTGGATTGTGATTTACTCAGCTGTGTATGCCTTTTTTTTTCTTGTAGGTAACTTGGCCTATTTTGTTTTTATTCTTTTTCAACTTAACAGACCCGAATCCTGGTCACACATGGTATTGGCTTCTTGCCAATGGTAGACAAGATCTTTGTGCTAGTAAATGGCAGGATCTCTGAGGCTGGGTCGTTCCCAGAGCTGATGAAACACAACGGCGCTTTTGCAGAGTTCTTGAGGAACTACCTGACTGAAGAACTTCAGGACGAGGAGGGCGGCGTGGAAACTTCAGATGGTAACTGCCGTGCTAGTCTTTTCTGTCGTATAGGTTCTCCCTCTCTGTCTCACTCAGCTTTCAGTTGGTCATTTCAGGGATGTACATCTCCTGCTACTTCCCCTTTTTCCAATATTTTGATGGCCATGGAATTTAAATTTTCTGCCATCACATAAAAGTTTCTGCTTTTTATGAGGACTGATGTAGCTCCTGCACAGTCTCAGCAATTTTACACTTTGTTCATTATGTGCCATTTACATCCCTGTAATATGACATCAGCACAATACAGTCACTGTTGCCACGATGGAGATTGATTCAGTTCAGATAACAGGTGCATGTCTGGCTGATTGTGGCATGTGGAAGTTCTGTGGAGAGCTCAATAGTGTTGGTTTTTACACATTTAGCAATCAATTTGAAGCTTTGCCAAAATATCTGAGTAATTTTTTTTTAATCTGATGCCAAACTGAATTGTCTATCAAGTATCCCAGATAATTTACAGGAGGACCTCATGATTTGAATTCTAGGGGAGCAGTCCATAAATCTGAGTTTGATAGGTGTTTGAGTTTGTGAGTAATATTTGATAAGGCAAATTAGTGATTCAGAACCAGGGGATTATGAGTACCCAGTTGTGCTGAATACATGAAGTTGTGATGGAAGAGCAGAGCTGGTCCTGTTTGCTCAGTTTACTACTTATGCAAGATGCATCCATCATTTTGATTCAATACTTCCTGCCCAAAATAAGAGAAGTGCAGGCCAATTTAGCTGAACTGGTATCTAAGCAATTACAAGAGATACTATGTTGGCTTTGTCTATCAATGTCAGTTTTTGACTTGGGGTTTTGACAAAGCTTCAGTCTTATTCACACTGTATATTTGAGGATGAGAATGTTGGATCTGGAGATATGTTTAGAACTGTTGCACACCTTACATTGTGAGGACATTTTTGCGGCAGTGCACCAATTACTTTTGCCATGGCTGTGCCAATGTGTTTGTGAGGTAGCTGAAATTCAGGTTGGTTAGCTTCTAAGCCAAGCTCCTCTTCGAAACTTATATTACATCATGTAGATTGTAGTTTTGATAAAGCTTGTTCTTGTCTTTAGCATCTTATTTCATTTAAGAGCAGTATTTGAACGCCAAAACATGTAGCATTCATTATTGTTAAATGCGTTCACTTAGTTAATTAGCCTGCTTTTCTTCCGAGTGCAGCAGTCATCTTGATTGCCTTGGGAATCGTTTTATCTAGGGACAAGCTAAACCTTAATTAAAAATTTGGGCAGATATTATCTCATAGTAATACACATTCACCCACCACACCAAAATTGACAACAGTACATCACACTAGTCCAGTAAACTGTATACTCCTTCGCCACCACTTGACAAAAAAACAGGATTCCTGAACCTGAGGTTGGTGTAACCTATCAGAACATGGCTTGATGTGGGCGCCTCCTTTTACCTTTAAAACTTGACTGCAGCAGACGATAAATATCCAAAATAATGGAATTCTCAAAAATCACAGAGAACATATTTCATCTGATTTGTTTGACTAAAACCTGGATGGGAATATATCTATTCATCCATAAAAGTTTGATTATTCTACAGCCAACAGGAAGTGAGGAGTAGGGAAAGGCAGACGCTCATATGGGACATGAGAAGAAAGCTTGACTCTATACCAATAAACTGTGGGCTTTTAATGAAAGTGATAATGAGAGAGTTATACTGTGATTTCGAAGCATATGAATTTATAGTCATATGTTAGTGAAGCATGCTGTATAAAGTTTAGTAAGTGGTTTGGGGTAGGCATTGAAGAACTAAGCTGATGTATTTAACGTTTTCATGTCAGATGCTGATTTGCCTGAACCGTTTTTTTTTTT
>JAWQUT010000059.1:755338-768952 GCA_033807755.1 Ellobium chinense
CCCAACCTAACGTAAGCTAACATTTCCATAGTGAAACCTATAGTGCATGAAGTCAGTTCCCCGGCCTAACATATTCTTAATGGAAACACTTTACATGAATTACACACATGCGCTGAGATGCTCACACCACACTCTTTCACAGCACAAGCACTGCATGTAAACAATGGTACACACTTGTGCTGAGGTGCATGCAGGCATACACACATCTCTTCCTTTACTTCAAGTGTGGTCCCTTGATGTTGTGAATAAAATATAGGTTGCTGGATTATGTGGTTCGTGTTTTAACCAGCATGTTTTCATGTTACTATTCTCTCCTCAGCAGGTTTGCTTGCTGAGTTTACATGGCAGGGTTTACTTTTTTACCTTTTTTTCATTTTGTGTATTTTAATTTGCTGTTATTAATGACAACATGTATTATGTGGTTTTCTCTCAATGTGCTCATTATCTAGTGCTCCATGTCATGTAAATTTTGACTAACAGACACACTTACTTACATTCAAGGCATTTTATTCATGTTTTGAACTGTTGCTTACTTCCATAGCATTTATATTGTGTTAATCAAACTGACATTGGCGGATGAACAAGACACAAAAAGACTCACATGCAGATACATGTTATCACCAGGAAGTATGTTACAAACTGTGGAAGTTGAGTAGTGTATTTTCATTTTGAAAAGGTCATCATGGCATGTCTGTGTAATGTCAGCTATCTCATTATAATCATGTCTATAGATCTTTGACTGTCATTTTAGACAGTCAGTTTGGTTTGGCACCTAACAAAAGATATATTGCATCCTCACATTGACACTTGCACTTATGCAGACATTAGTACAAAGAGAGAAAAAAAATTTCATCAGCATTTTGGTTTTGATTTTTTTCAGGGAAGACTCGTGTCTCCTATTTATTAGGTTTTGTTGTTATTCATTATTGCATATTTCATGTTTTTATGAATGGGCAGTGTGTGTATTGTTACTGATGAGGATCTTAAGTTGTGCCTCTTTAGCATTTATGGTGCATAGATGTTCTCATTTTATCTATGATTTTTGCTTTTGTCTTACCCTCTCTGCATTACACCATCCAAACTTCTGTAGGTATCTTTGTGTTCATTACGGCATTGATGAGATTGCTGGGGGCCATCAAGGCAACAAGAATTCTACATAGTGGACTTTTACGCAACGTCCTGGCCAGCCCGATGAGCTTCTTTGACACCACACCAAGTGGCCGCATCGTGAATCGATTCAGCAAAGATGTGGACACACTAGACATCATGATCCCAATGATCTTTGGGATGTTCATGAGTTGTTTTTTCAACACACTCTCCACCATCCTGGTTATCTCGATATCGACCCCGATGTTCCTCACCTGTATAGTGCCTATGCTCCTTTTCTACTACTTTGTGCAGGTACAGCATGGGCCCTGGGGTCTGACTGAGCATGGCACCATTCAAGGGTGTTTTTCTTATCTTGGTTTCCTTTTCTGTTGCATTTTTTAATTTTCAAGTTGCTTATTGGCTGAACTAATATGCCCACAATTTTGAGTTGTCAAAATATTAATAGGACAAAAAAATATGACATTACTTTATTTGCCATTTTTATTTGAGGAGAATCAGGAAGACTCAAGCCCCCAAATATAATTTCAGTCTAGTTCAGCCTGATGAATTTGCATGGAAAATTATGTAGCTTTGGGGGATTTGGGTTTACTCATAGTTGGGTGCAGAGACTTACATTGGTAACAATCCAAATACATTGTTTGCATATATGAAAGATCTACAGTTAGCATATAGAATAGAGGTTGGGATTTCGGCATAGGGAGGGAGGAAAGGAGAATGAATCAATGCTTACTATGGGTGGGCTTGTCAACTCCTGTTTTTGTTAAATGCAAAATAGGATTAAGCAATCAGTTTGAAGTAAAACTTCCCTCTATTAAATATCAGGGGAGATTAAATCATGCCATCCCACTGATTTTAGACACACCTTGATATAAACCCCCTCATGCATGTGAAACTGTGGAATGAATTGGTTTTGGGTTTATGGTATTTTTCCATTACATTCACAGTTATTCTTTTGAATGTTTGTTTTCTTGCAATGTAAACTTTATAGCTGAAGGCTGTGCACCAAGACTGTCATTAGTTTCTGTTGTCATTCACATTTTACACCAACTTGGTTTGTGTTTTTGAGTGTCATGCAAGTTTCCTAAAGACTAAAGTATGAAGTGACGAAAATAGGAGACAGTAGTCACTATAGAGTGCCAGAGCATTGTTCTGTCTGGATCTAGATAGTCTCCCCTCATAAACATAGACCTTGCTTGAGCTAATCCTGGTATCATGAGCTAACAGAAGCAGTAGTTAGAGCATGTCCTGTGCATGGTTTGATGTTTCATTCATGTTAATCTGGCCACGGCCAACTTTAATCAAATCCTGTTGACCTGTGGTGAGGATAGTAATCTGTATTGAGAAGAAGGAAAGACAAAATTTAAATCAAACAAAAAGAAGTACATCAAACTTCACCGGCAGCTCAGATGCTGGAATCGTATCACACAAAATGTATAGAATAAGGATAACTTTATGACTTCATATGAACTGAGGACCAAATACCCAGATAATGCTGGATTGGAAAACACTCATGCATAGAGGGAAATATTTTCTATGTAATGAAAAAATATAGCGTAAAGAAACAACTCCAGGATAATACTTTTTCATAATATGCAAAATCTCTCACTCCACCCATATCACAAGAAATATAAAACTCATTCCAATATCCGTGCTCACAGATATATTTTTTAACATATGCACATAACAAAATCATCAGTTAGTATTTAACATAACCTTCTTACTATCACATCGTTGTACCACAGTTATCTGATCGGAGAGTCAAAGTTGTATAAACACCCTGCCCATCCCTTCTCTTCAAACAAAACACTTTTGATGGGATATATTGTTAGAATAATACAGCATGATGACATAATCAAGTTTTATATTGGTTGCTGTTGTTGCTTACCACTGACCATGTATTGCATATTTGGTGTGCCTTAAAATTGTTTTGTGATGGCATGCAGGGGCATGACTAACACGTTTTTGTCTTTCAGCAGTTTTGATAGACCTTTGAAATGTGTATTGGCATTGTTGTTTTATGCTTGTGATGCGATTTAACCTATAACATGCTATATCTCTCAAAGCATTACTATGGCATGACAAGTCTTGTCTACTGTTTGGTTGCTAGTATAGTATGTTGGTCATTGTCAGTATACCTGTGTTGTCCCTCACATTTGCAGCATCTTCTTTGATATCATTGTTCTTGCCTTGATGATACTACATCCGTACCAGCCACATTTGCTGTCTTCTGCAGCCAGGTGCCTCATCATTTTTTTCATGTTTGGACAGAAACATAATTTATTTCAGTCAATTTCAGGGCCGTCTCCTCTCCTTTCTGTCCAAATCTGTACTAACATTGGTGTTTGTTCAAATGCTTAGTTAAAGCATTGTGTGACCTAGATATGCCAGTATTTCTAGTATGGCTGCTCACAGAATGTATGAGAACTTTGCATGTCTGAGATCACATTCAGATGAGCTGTTATTTGACATTCATGATAAGATCAGAAACACACACAATCCCTTACATTGCAATCAGTCTTTGTGCAGGCAGGTAGACTGTGTAATTTTTTTACTATTCTAATGGTATATTTTCAGTTTAAATATGGTCAGTCAGAGGTAATATCCATTCTGGGCAATATTAAAAAAGACTGAAAAGGCTGAAAACTTCTACTGCATATAAATATATATTATGACTGTTTACAGAATCACATTTCAGTATACATAACTTACACAGTTAGCATAGAAAAATTTATGTTCTCACTCGACGTATGCGTTTTGACAGTTCAGTTGGTGAGAAATATGGCTGTTATGATCCTGTTATTTTGCCACTCTGATTAAGAGAAAGGCATATTCCTTAAGCGTGTTGATAAAGTGACTGCATATGTATAAAAGAGCAATTCAAAACTATCTGTAGGGCTCTTCATACTGGTAGCCAACATACTCCGAGCCTTTGGAGGGGCAGCGGCCTCCACGCTGCTTCACAATATGCTTGTCGACAAAGTGGTGAAACAGCCAATCAGTTTCTTCGACACCACTCCCTTGGGTCGGGTGATCAACAGATTCAGCAAGGATGTGGACACAGTGGATAGTGTAATCCCTCTAGTCATGATGATGTTCCTGGGTTGTCTGCTGACCTCAATGTCCACTATTGTGGTCATCTCCATATCCACTCCAATGTTCCTGGCCATCATCCTGCCCTTGGCCTTCATCTATTATTTTGTCCAGGTACACACACCAGCCAAGCAAAATCTTGTATCATATTTCACACACTAAACATTGCTCTAGTGAATAATGTAGATAGGGAGTGAGTTTTTACAGATGCTTACAGATTTACATGAGTAAGGAGACTGTGCTTGAAAAACATCAGGGAGGAGAAAGATTGAATGAAAATGTGGTACTCAACTCCTGCAATTTCTGCATCGGCACATATAAAGAATATGGACTTTCAAAGCTAATATCTGGATTCTGAGACCTTAATATTCCCACCAGCAATTAATGGTTGGAGTCTTACCAAAGTTTCATTTTTTTTGTATTGTTTGTCCCTGCTAGGCATATCTCCTTTGAGCACCTCCTTATCTATTATGATGTAAGCATCTGTTTGTATCTCTTCCTACTTGTCCTGAAGTACTCCATTTCACTTCTTATGACTCACCAATATATAACAGGCATTTGGGGAGTGACCCTTTTTGTATCAGTAGGATCATAAAGTAGCGCAGAACAGACCAGTAATATTTCATGCTGAAGGCACAAAGATGGCAGTATCCAGTTATCTTGAAACTAGTTAACAATTTCCACCATTTGAGATGCCATATTTGCAATAATTTCTTTGCCATCTGATTCGAGCAGATTTCCAACTGTGACATCACTTTGGAATTTTAAATAGGAACCAGGAACCATTAGACTTTTCACAGTGGAATGTCAAAACTTCTCTGATATAGTTTGGCAATGTTCATTAATATTGCACACGTAGTGTCCTCTTGAAAAACTACTGAAAAGAGACTGCATACAGCATTGGCATCTCAGTGCTATTTTTGATGGAGTCTCACTTTGACAAACAGTTTCTCTGGTTTCTGCAGTAGAGGAATTTTGGCTTAGGGCTGTTGAGGTCAAAGAGAGAGGTGTTGTGGCTGGTTGTAGCAAATGTAGTTTTCACCAAGTATTTATAAAAGTTCTCTGTAGTTATGCATGATTCATCATGTTTATGTTGTGAGTGATGATATAGATGTGTGGACAGTATGCTGCTTTGATGCTCCCAACATTTTTTAAGTGTGCTGCTTATGGAAATAATGTTGAAGTATTTTAACATTATTTCATTCAATATATAAAAAGTAAAACCTTAGCTTTCAGCGTTCATCTTACAAATTTTGTGGCTGATATAACCCCGACAATTAATGATTCAGTCTGTGGTGCACATTGTAGTGTCATCACTCTTTGGATAACTGAAGTCTGTGATTATTTTACTTTCCCGATGGACTAGCAAATGTGAAGCAAATATTTCACACAAGTGAAGTGACAAATGTAAATTTTCAAGTAAACTACAATCGACTCTACTTAATCGCCCTTCCTTGGGATCACAGAAAAAGTGGGCAATTAAGCAGAGAAGGTAATTTCAGCCACATTTTTGGTAATGGGGTTAAATTTCTTTGATGTCGTGGTTTGATGTCATGCATTGACGCCCTTTCGTCACCAGACTCAGGACAGACTCGAGTTTGACACTGTTGTAGCGAACAAAATGTGTGATCTCCGCAGTCTGAGTCTCAGCTCATTGGCCACCTCATTGGCCCAGCAGACAATAAGGAGTAGGATGGCACGGTCGGGATCGACCGTTCATCCACATGATACATTCTCCGATCTCACCGAAATCCACCAGGCTGGTGCAGTACGATGCTCCATTTTGCTGAAGTGGAAGGCATGGAGGGAGGAGACTATATGGCTTTCGGCGCATTAGCATTATCGGACGGGCGATGGCGATGATGCGTAGCGTGGGACGAAAGGGGACAAGGGGAGGTGGAGGTGGGGAGGAAAGGCTTATCACACCTATTTCGGCGTGGCAGCTGTCACTCAGTCAACCGGTCTGCCGTCCGTCGCACAGTTAAACCGTCTATGTACATATTTGTTTGTCAACTGTAATCCTTCAACCGCTTATCTTTGAATTCACGGGCCCTGAAGAGTGGTCAATTATCAGGTCAATTATCAGGAGTGAGAGATGACTATCCAGCGACTTTTATAGAGAAAAAATTTGGTTCCCTGGGAAACGAGGCGATTAAGCGGAGTCGACTGTATTATCAAATAAATGCACTTACAATCTTTTTGGATACATATTGGGATGCCATTTCTCAGAAAGTGTTCCTGCCATATTTATGAAACAGCTGCACATATCTTGAAACTTTTCAGCTTATTCTGGGTGGTCATTCAGTCATATCTTGTCTGGTTTTTGAGAGCATAGTATTTCCTTTGAAAGTGGCTTTTTAAAATTATGCATGAAAGCATAATGCTGTCCATCTTGATCTTAGAGGGCAGAGATCTGTTTCGTAGAAAATTCTGTGTGTTATACATGTCTTAATGTTCACAATTTGCTCTGAATTTAATACTGTTACACTAAATCTCTTTTACGTACATTATGTCTTATCATATACATCAGTCAGTATGAGATGCCACTACCGCAGTTTAAGAATTTGTTAGCAATGACACATTTAAAGGCTTGTCTTCAACAGCCTCAGTCTCTCAGTATGTGGTTAATGTCACAGTATGTACAGTTTGATTAGTTTGAACCATAGTAAAGGTGTGGCAATTAATATTGGCTGATATGTGTCATAAATGACATATTTCTTGCTTGTTGTTCAGCTCACCAATACTTAAAGTTCTAATATGAAAAAAACAAAAAAAAACACCACAAAAACACTGGGCCAAATGTTTGTATGTGAGATTTAAAGTTGTGGTAAGAATTAACAGACAAAATGAATTTGTCCCTAACATATGGTCACTCTATAATTTGTGAGTAACATTCAGGAATCTAAGGTTTTTTTTTGGATTTTACCAGCTTCAGCTAAATGGTTCTGCCAGTTCTTGGCTTTTCCATTATTGCTGTAAATGAAGTGCAGGTTGAGGGGTTGGTCTTTTAGATAAACAGCTTTATTTTAACCCTACTGGCATCAGATTAATCGGTGGTCATCTCGCCTTATGACACTTTGATCTGAAAAAGTGTCAACAAAGAAAGAAAAGAAAATTTTTGTAATGACACAGACAGTTGTCTTAATATAATTTATATTAACACAAATGGCTAACAGCTTGTAAAATTTACACATACGAGGGGTGTTCAATATGTCCGTAGCATGACAATGATAGAATAAACCCAAAGACTTGTAATTTGGTACACTTACATTTACTTCTCTACATAGTCACCATGCCGAGTTACACATTTCTCCCATCTGTCCTTGACCTTCAAAAGTCCTTGAGAGTAAAATGTGTCAGATTGGGCCTCAAACCATTCTTCAACAGGAGTAATCGCATCTGTGATGTCTTCAAAGCGGCGCCCTTTGATGGATTTCTTAAGGTTTGGAAAGAGACAGAAGTCTGATGGAGCTAAATCCGGCGAGTACGGAGGGTGGGGCAGAATTTCAAAGCCGCACCGTTCAGCTGTCTCCACTGCTTGTGCTGCTCGATGAGCAGGAGCGTTGTCATGCAAAAGCAGAACTCCGCTACGAAGCTTCCCCCGCCTTCTCCTTGCTAATTCTGACCTCAGTCTTTTCAGCAACCCTGAATAATATTCTCCTGTGATTGTTTTCCCCTTTTCCATGTAGTCAGTCATTATGATACCATCACAGTCCCAGAAACATGACAGCATGACCTTTCCGCTTGATTGTGTGACCTTTGCTTTCTTTGGTGGGTGTGAGGAGGGTCTTTTCCATTGCATAGACACGCTTTTCGGCTTTGGGTCGAATTGATAGATCCAAGTCTCGTCCATGGTTACAATTCTCCTAAAGAAAAAAGCGTCATTTGCTTCCTGTCGAAGAAGATGTTTGCAACAATCAAGCCTCTCTTGTTTCTGATCTGTGGTCAATAACCTTGGTACCCATCGAGCTGACACCTTGTTCATATTTAGATGATCATGGAGAATCGTTTCAATAGAACCCACGCTGATCTTTGTCTCAAATGCAAGCTGTTTTATGGTTATTCGTCTGTCCTGCATTACCAGTTTTTCCACAGTGGACACGTTTTTCTCAGTCACCACAGATGGTGGGCGACCATCGCGATCTTCATCCATCACTGACAGAAAGCCGGATTTGAACTTTCTCACCCACTTCGTGACCGTACAGTAATTAGGGCATTTTTCAGCATAAACCTGGACCATCTCTTGATGAATTTCAGTGGAAGTATGCCCTTTCAAGTAAAGAAACTTGATCACAGAGCGATACTCAACGGCCTCCATAGCAGACGCTTAGCAGACAACAAGTAATAGTTTCCTGTGCATGGTTTCATTTGAGGCGCTGAACGGTGCGAAGATAAAATCGGATTTACCCAAAATTTTGCATGTTGTATTTCAAATGAATTATCTAGCTACCCACAAAATTTCTTCAATCTACGACAACTGCTTCAAGGTCATGCTACGGACATATTGAACACCCCTCGTAAGGTTTACTTGCTCTAGAGTAGGTAAAAAACTATCAAAGTCAGGACTTTTGTCTGGGCAGTAAGTTGTTGTTGTGTCTGCGTATCTAGTGATCCATTCAGATATTGAAAAACACTGGTTCTGACAATTCAAGATGTCTTTGTCATTACGATACCCCTCGACTTTCTCTTCAGCAAAATTTTGCATTTAAATAGTTTGCTTCTATAATCTTATCATTTGTACCAGATGTTTCAAACAGCTGTTAGTTGCACACTAGAGAAAGTATTAAAAATTGTATTTGCAAATTTTGGCCCAAGCTATCTAAAATTCTTTTCATGATTTTGGCAAAGAGATAATCACTAAGGAGCTGCTTGCTATAGCTTTGAAAAACTAGTACTACCACATTTTACATTCTTTTGTATGTTGAAGTTTGTGAGAGTGATTGATGTGGATTGTAGATCCTTTTCGCTGTGTTAACTCTTTTTTTATTTTCTTTGACTGTCATGACTTCAGATGACAAAGCAACGTCCGGGAGGCAGCTACCTCTCTGGTTTGTTTTGCAGTACCATTCACACAGTTCCTCTTGCCAACATATCTCCTCTTTTCATAAGCGTCACTTAATCTAAATCATTGACTCATAGGCTCTTTTCTTGGAGATAGTTTATCATTAATCATTATCATTAGTCACTGTGATTTGTTAATATTTATGAGCACTGAACTTGTAAATGTACATTGCGATCAGTGTCTCAGACCTCTATTTAGGAGTATATGTACATTAGTCTCACTGTTTTTACAGTCATTAATGTGATTATACTTCAGAGCCTAAGATGTGTTTGCCCTTGAGAACTGAACTCTGTCATAGTTAAGCTATAAAAGCCGATAATCAAAGTTGCGTAATCTGTTTGAAGCTGCTCAGTACAGCATGAAGTGTGTGTCTGTGTCATAGCAGGTAAAGTATGAAACTCTTCAAGGGAAATTTAAGAAATATTTCACTGTCTCAGTGGCTCATGAGTAAAGAGTATAAATAATTTTGCTATATAGAGCCGTCATCAAATAAGACATCTGAAAATGGAACAACATCGGCTGAGTGGTTTAAGAGTTATTTAGTTCTTGTTCATCATGACCGGAATCTAATGTTACATTACAAAAACTGTTGTTTTTGAAACTTATCTCATGCTCATTCTTGATAAAGAGTGACTTAGGTGAATGATATCAGAACACTTTTGATAAACCATAGTATTATTAGTACCAATCGGTATAATATGATAATTCATCCATATCCAATATGCTTGTTACAGTCACACAACTTATATTCCTCAGTGGTGATTTTTCATGTTTATAATCAGAATTGACATTTGATTATCTTGGCTTCCCCCGGTTTTTTTTTTTTCACCCATGGCCATCCTATGGATATGTGCATATTATTTTCAACCTTTGCCTCTTTATCTGTTACTTGCCTGCTTCATTTTAACCTGTTAACCAGCATCTCACTTGTGTGCTTATATTGGTAACATCTCCACCTTATGGAATCATAGTTAAATCTTCCTGTTTGTATAGATTTGCATAAGAATTGATATAAATTTCAAACTTTTAAATACTGTAGTTCATGTTTGGCTCTTGTGTATTGGAAAACATAAAGTGAGACATTGTAGGGCGAATTTGGCCAGCAGAAGTTCATAATCACTTGAAAAAAAAAAGAAAATTAAAATTGACATATCAGTTAGGCCAATTTTATTGTCACATACTGCATTCTAGAGAAAAGATTAGAGATTGTCTGAATAATTAAATATGGTAAGTGGTTGATATAACCCTAGCATTATATTACTAAAAATATGATGAAGTAAAGCTTAAACAGCCAGCTTCCTGCATTTGAGATTTGAAATATGGAAAGAAGTAAAGAAAAGGCTGAGTAAGGCTGAATAAGAATAAAGAGTTCTGAAGGCGTAATGTCCACAACAGATTACCTGTGTAAGCTTCATATTCGTCAGGACTATATGAGAGACATAGTACATTAGATATGACTGACCTTTGGAAGAGGGACAGAAGTATCTGGCAGCTTTGTTGTTGTTTTGCCTTGTAATACTTACACTTACCAGTGCTGTAGTAGTTGAAAGCAACCCTGTTTCACTGCTCTCACTGCAGCAGGCTTCTTACCTCAATACTCCCAGTCTATGCAAGAGTCACAGAAAATAAACAGGGTGATGAATTTGTTGGAAATCATTATATGGTTTCATTATAAGCAGCTAGCATTTTGCCAAAAATATAATACGTTGAGATGGCTAGTCAAGAATGTTTCTTGAGATATTGGTACAAAAATGTCCTAGAGGACTTGTCTTAAGAAAAAAAGTAAAAAATCCAAATTAAAAAGTTCTATGTATGAAGAAATGTTCAGTGGTTGCCAAGTTTATTTCAGCAGTTGCTCACAATTATCAGTGAATCAGGATTGCTAATAGAATTTGATTTGCTGACTTTTATTTTAGCAGTAGTTTTTCAGTGCACTATTGTCAGATTTGTCACATTTGTGC
Source organism: Ellobium chinense (assembly GCA_033807755.1). Classification (NCBI taxonomy): domain Eukaryota; kingdom Metazoa; phylum Mollusca; class Gastropoda; order Ellobiida; family Ellobiidae; genus Ellobium; species Ellobium chinense. Next base: position 766,562 of record JAWQUT010000059.1, read on the forward strand.
TTAATATAGTGTGAACTTTACTGATCTCTTGTTAGCTTTTAACTCAGAATCTGTGCTGAGAAAGTTTTCATTTTATTAAATCCTTTAAATGTGCTTTAATTGCACTAATAGCAGTCTGTACTTAATGTTCTAGTCATGGTGTGAAAATACAAAGTTAGCAGTGTTATAGTTTTCAGTATTTAGCATTGGTGAAAGATTTAAGTACTGTGGTAGAATACAAGGGGAAGTTGGGGTTTGTGAAGATGTTTAATGTTGATGCGAGGTCCATGTGTATGTTTAAAACATCTGATTGTGTTCTTGTTTGCTTTGCCTAGAGATTTTATGTGGCCACATCTCGTCAACTCAAGCGTCTTGAGTCGGTCAGCAGATCCCCAATCTACTCCCACTTTTCGGAGACGATCATGGGCGCAATGACCATCAGGGCGTTTGGTCAGGAGGCCCGCTTCATCCAGGAGTCTCAGAACAGAGTGGACGTCAACCAGACATGCTACTTTCCCAACATTGTGTCTAACAGGTAGGAGATTGGCATTCCTTTGGCCTCCCAGACATGCCAAAATGTTGACCCTAAAAAACATATGCTATGGAATATTGTGAAATCTCATAAAAATTTCTAATGTAAAGGCATGGAGGAAGATATGTCTTAGAGGAAAGGTTTCCGCTCTGATAAATATTCCCAAGTGATAAATCAGTACAGATGTATAGGCTGCCTAAGAGAGCTACATCTAATCTATTATTGGCTTGGTACTTAGCATCCTTTCCTGATAGGGTAGAAAGCTGATTTCTTAACAGTTGGTCCATCTGTTTCTGAAAGTTTGGACAAAGTGTTATAATAAGATTGGCTATAAATATCAAATTGTTTTGGCAGAAGCCAAGGAGTATGAATTTTAAGAAGGTCTAAAATATTTCAGTAACTTCAGTACAACATTGAAAACTACAGAATCAAGAGTCCAGGAACCTATATTTAAAACAGTTTAATGCTGGAAAATTTCAGCATTGGTGAAATCATGAGGTGTGAATTCCAGAATTTTTATAGATGTAAGTGGATACTTGGCAGTTCATCTCCAGTATTTGCCTCTTATTTCAGATGGCTTGCAATCCGACTTGAGACTGTGGGTACTTTTGTGATATTCTTTGCATCCTTGTTTGCTGTAATTGGACGAGAGCATCTCAGTCCTGGCATCGTTGGTCTGTCAATCACTTACGCCATGAACGTAAGTAATAGAGTTGTTTGTCACTTGGAATGAGTTTACGTAATGATGACACAGTAAGGACATAACAAAAAAATAGTGACAGAATTTTAATTTAGAGAAAAAGACCAGTTGATGTCAAGAGAATCTGCTGAAATTGTGCTGATGCACCTTAAAATTCTAAATCAGACTCACTCATTCACACATTTTTGTTTTCTTCAATGCATCAAACTTCATTGTGAATTTCTTGTTTGAAATAGTGTCTTGTATGCTATAGAAAATAATTATATTTAAACTACTATCACAATTTGTGGTAACTTGTCAAGAGTCTCCACCCCTCCCCCTTCCACCACCACCTGCCAGATCCCCATGCTAGTGAAAATATTGTTTGCAAATTATTTGTGATAGCTAGCTTTAAAGAAAACATGAAGCAAAATTCAGGGAAAAAAAACAACAAACCTGTGCAAACACAGCCCCAGTCCTTCCCTAAACCATGGATTTTTTTCCTCAGTCTAGAGACTGATCAACAACACTTATTTTCACAACATATCAAGCAATTTACTCCACATATTTACCATATTTCATCCCATTCATCACATCATTCCTTGGCCTCACCAGGTGACTCAGACCCTGAACTGGATGGTGCGTATGACATGTGAACTGGAAACTAACATTGTGGCTGTGGAGAGGATCAAAGAATACACTGAGACGCCAACAGAGGTTTGTCTTCTCTCATTTCCACTGTTATCACTTTTTTTTTNGGGGGGGGGGGGGTGTAGTAATTATTTAAGAATGGTTTGAGCAAGAGTGAAATCATGGGTTATCTTCCCGCAGTAGCCTTTCTATCGACTTAGCTCTGGTATAATGGCAAGAATCCTACTTCACCATGTTTTATCATCCTTGTGCGATTATGCAAACTTATAAGCCAAGATGAACAATTTACTACCAGAATCCTTGTGCATAGTACTGTTAATTCTGGTTTTGTCAATAAAGGTTATAAAAAACTTCACTTATTTACATTTTCATGCAGACTCATAAGTGTTTACAATTTTTGGCTAGAAAACAATTTATCTGAACTATAACTTCGTAGTAATGGGGAAAAATAAAAAACTATCCTAATTATAATTGCATGATCATTTTAAAAAAAATTTTAAAATTGTCTACATTATAATCTCAAGTTCATGGGTAAAGAAACAGTGTCTTG
>JAWQUT010000059.1:769012-790454 GCA_033807755.1 Ellobium chinense
TCTGTCTTTTTTCATCATGTCATTTGATCAGTTAAATTTCTGTGCTTGTACTGAAATTTATTGAAACTAATATGGGAGAGATTTCCACATGCTGAAAAATTTAACTGGTCATCAGTGTTGTGATGGTCAAGTTTGTCTTGCTAAGCTTTGCAGTAGTTAATTTATATGTTAGTTACATAGGGTAACTCACTCCAGATGCAAATACTTTGGCTCAGTATGCTTATAATGAAAATTATGCCATTTTATAACCTTTCCTGTCTGGTCCTTGTCTGATATCAAAGTATATTCTAAATGAAGAGATATATTTAATGAGGTAAAAGCGAACGTGCTGTATCACCACACCCTACAGACAGTCTTTACACGGCACACGTGGGCATTCAACAAGTTGGGTCATTTTCCATCCCTTGAGTAGAGAGCAAATCTAATAATAGGGCTGAGCTTTTGGCATTCATATATTTTTGCCTGCTACTCCATACACAATCTGGACCTGTGCTGTTATTGATTATCATATCTAGTTTTATAGGTCTATGATGTTTTTGTTTTTTCTTAATATGTGTTTATTTTCTTAGGCTGACTGGGTTATTGAGAACAACCGCCCCAAGCCCAAGTGGCCTGAGAATGGTGTGGTAGAGTTCAAAGACTACAAAGTTCGCTACAGAGAAGGCCTGGATCTAGTGCTGAAGGGCATCAATTGTAGAATTCAGTCAGGAGAGAAGGTAAATGTTTCTATTTTCTAACTCACTTATTTAGATTTATGAACATAGAATAACACCACCAAAAAAGATAGACTCTTTTCTCCTTCTCACATGAAGGGAACGACACAAACATTTGATTTTAACATAAATATGACTGTATAGCATTATATATTTAACTTTTAAGTGAGGTCTTAATGTAGAGCTTAATGTAGAGATCTTGCTCCCATCCAGACTAAGGCAAAATATGTTCTCTGTTGTTAATATTAACAATGCATTAGACACAGCTTTATAGGAACTTTGATATTGTGATAAGAAGTAAAGGATGCATTTTAACTCTCATAGCATGAGACACCTTGCATCCAGCCTCCCAGTGTATTGTCTGTCAGACAATCAGCTGACACTGGGCTACAGTATTCAATCAGTGCACCCAGCACTTGGCAAGGAGATGTGTAGATATTCTATTGCCAAATTCAAGGGTAGAGACAGGACGGTAGAATTAATTCTATCCTAGCACCACGAAGGTTAAAGGAGTTATGTGTTTGCATCACATTTTTAACTATTCATTGAGATTGCTGTGACTGGGTGAAACTATTGTTAACAGGATCACAGTTCAGTGGAATTGACCCTAATAGCATAAGTTAATTTGTCACAGGTTGGCATTGTTGGTCGCACAGGGGCAGGCAAGTCATCCTTGACCCTGGCCCTGTTCCGCATCATAGAGGCTGCTGAAGGTAGTATCATCGTGGACGACATCAACATTTCCACAATTGGACTTCATGATCTGAGATCAAAACTCACCATTATACCCCAGGTAACACAAGACTTGCTTAGATTGTTGTAGTTTACTAGTGACTTGCATCATGAATACACTCACCATGAAAGACTTTGTCATCCAGTACCCAGAGCAAGATGTGTCTGCATACCATATGAAAGACCAAGCATTTTCCTTAATTGGTGAGAAAGCATTATAAGGGAAGGAATATTACACATTTTAACACTGCCAGCACGAAATGAAAGTGTGAAACATAGTGGGTGCACTGTTTGTACTTCACATGTCATTTTCAGTATACAATGGGCCATTAACATATCTGATTTGATGAAAGATTCTGATATGTGATCAGCATTTTAAGTAGGAAACAGGAGTTTATGGTATAAGATCTGATAGGCATATATTGAAAGATTTTCTTGATAGGTTATGAGTAGTCACAAATTTTTAAAGACTTGTCATTACTTAGGTCAGTTTTTCCCTTTTTTTTTTTTTTTTTGTCTTGAAGACTGTCTGAAACTTCGAGGACCTAATATTATTTTCTTTCTTTGGTTCGCACTCTTCCAGGACCCAGTCCTCTTTTCAGGCACTTTGAGAATGAACCTTGATCCCTTTGAGCACCACACCGATGAAGAGATCTGGTCTGCTCTAGAGCATGCACATCTCAAAACATTTGTATCAGGACTGGCAGAGGGTTTGCTTCATGAGTGTGCAGAGGGAGGGGAGAATCTCAGGTAAATTACCTCTCCAATTTTCAGTGAAAGTTGCAAACTTTTCCTGAAGGGATGTGGAAATACCTAGCCAAGGAATAATTGATAAAGTGTATAGCCTCAGCATTCACATCCCACATAGAGCTTGTCCATGTCTCTTTGATTCTTGTGTGTGGTTCTCCAAAATTAGACGGACCTTGTTTTGTCTGCTTGTAGATAAAAGCTGACAATCCCTGACATCACTGGACATGATGGTCATTTGATGATGAGGAAGACAGACCATTGCAAATGATAATGGAAACATGCATATAAGTGATACAAAGGGTTGCATTGTAGTTTAGGCACTCCAGGATTTATTCACAGTTAGTCATTTTGTTTCTCCACCATCAGAAGACAAATAACACTGAATTTTCATAACCAGAGCACAGCATCAACACTGCAGTGGTTTGCTGTAAGTAGAGGTTGAAAAAGATCTACACCAATTTCCCGGATTGTTATTCTCCATCATAATCATAGGTTGCACTTATTGTAAGCATGACAGATAGCCTCAGTGTTTGGTAATGATTAATTTTCTGTTCCTCCATCAGTGTTGGTCAACGCCAGCTGGTGTGTCTTGCCCGAGCTCTCCTGCGCAAAACTCAGGTGTTGATATTAGACGAGGCTACGGCTGCTGTTGATCTGGAGACAGATGACCTCATCCAGGCCACCATAAGAACTGAATTTGAGAAATGCACTGTGTTAACCATTGCTCACAGGCTGAACACCATCTTGGATTACACCAGGTAATGAACAGAGGTTACTTTTTATTAAGGAAGATGGATCTACACCCTCATTTGAAAAATGCATTTTTGCATATGGTTTGCCATCAGTTTTATTGATATGCAAACAAAACTAATCTTAGACATCTTATTCGCATCACTGCTGACAAGGATAGCAGAATATAGGGAGTAGACTAGTTCCATTTGTGTATGTACTACCCATGTGACAGGCAACCTAATCCACATAAATGCAATGGTTTGCCCAGTAAATAATCAGGACAGAGAAAGATACATTCGTGATTGGTGTTCTGCAGTCAAGATACTCTCCGAATGACCAGTAAGATATCCTTAAAACTTCTCTTGTTCTCTTGGGATCCAATCTCTTCTCATGCTCTTTGAGAAGTTTGTGCCCAAGTACACGTAATAGTTTAGAATCTTTGTGAAACCTAATACAGAGCAAAAAAAAACCTCTCAAGCCATTATGAGGTTTGACCATGTTTGATGACTTCTGGGTTATCATGTCCTCTCCTTGTACATGTTATTAGTTTGGAATTTTTTTCATTTTGATCCCCAGAATCATGGTCCTAGATGCTGGGAGAATCCGAGAATTTGACAGCCCCCAGAGCCTGCTGCAAGATCACAACTCCATATTTTATGGCATGGCCAAGGACGCAGGGCTGGTGTAGACATTCCACTACCTAACCTAATCAAGACTCAAAAGACTGCTGCCGTGGTGTGGATTTATTCTTTTATTATTGTTATTTATACAACCTGATGGTACGAGAATGATGGAGAAGAGCTTTGTGTTTATATTTTGTTCAGAATATTAGTATATACATTAACCTCTGTTCACTTGCACAAATAGTTACATAGATCATAATAGCAACTGGATCTAGGGTTGCAATTAGATAACAGAACTTTAATATCTCACCCTAAAATCTGTTATACTGCCAGGTGATACAAATCTTTTATCAGAAAAGATAATTGCAAATTATTGCTTGAAAGTTTTTCAGTGGGTAAGAACTGTCACTGATTTACTGTCAGGAAATAAAAAATAAGTTGTCGTTTCCATTGCAAAGTGAAGAATAAGTCCCGCTTTTATCAAATGCAAGAGAGACTTCGCAGTGGGAACGATAATCTGAACAGGTGAACTTCAGAATTGGATAACCAATAATGAAGACTTTTCCTTATTTAGCCTTTTGTTTTTGAATAGAGTTGGTCAGTCAGTACTCACTCAAGATTTGTATTAACTGGCTACATCACAGTAATCTCAACTACTTTAGCCATGGGTCTAGCTTTTTTATGTCAATGACAATGCAGTTAGTTCTGTACTAGGAAGATTTAAGTTACCCTTTATTGGACACATTAATACATTTAGAGCACGGTCAGTGTATCTCTAGACATTGCACCTTAGTACAAGACTCTGGGTATTTGTGCCTTGCACATGTACACTTAAACGATATTGTGTGGATCATGACAGCTCTAGCTTCATTTGAATGAAGACAGCACCTTTATAAGACTATAGATTTGACCCCAGCAGATGTTGAAACTGACATAATAATTTATTATGACTCCAGTTACATTTGCCATTTGGCACCATTAGGTACACTAATCATTGGTTTTGTGGTTTGTTTTTTCTCATAGTAAGGTAATTTCTAACAAATGTTTAGCAAGGTGAATCCATATGTTTGTTTCTTATCCTTATGATTCACAAATGATGTTGTCAAATTTCATTTCACCATAATTACTGAATAGCACCATCCTTTAGGTATGTTGAGAGAAGCTAGTCAAAGTCTTGCATTTTGGACCATATGGGTCTCTTGATCTCGCTGTTCTGTGTCACTCAGTCATGTTTCAGTTACTCAGTACTAGTTACTAATCATTTAAAAGGAAAGTTTATGTTATGTGTGTGATGTGTGTGTGTGTGTTGTGTGATAGCAAGTTGGCTATGCGTAACTGATTTTCTTGTTGGAAATGCCCACTGTAGGTCTGAAACTAACTGAAGACACTAACACTGATATCAGAGAATGCTGGTGTTTTGTAGAGATTATTATAATGTTATCAGTAGTCTGAGAAGCAGGTTACGTTAGTAGAAATCAAAATCTTGATTTCTATTTGCCATGGACATGCTCTTCCTGTGTTATAGAGACAAATTAGATCTAAATGTAGTTATGAGTATTTATGCACATACTGTCTTTGTGTTATGTAAATCATCTCTAATAATGATATTTTTCCATAATATATTAGATTGTAGGTGATTTGATAAAATTCCGAGAATGTTATGAGGAGCGAGTGGCATCCCTGGTCCTCCATTACATTGGTTATAAGTGTAAGTGAAACTTTATAGCATCACTTTAGTGGAGAAGTGTTGACAGCATCACCTCAGTGAAGAAGTGTTGACAGCAGCAGAAGAAATACTCACCAGTGCTATACAAACAGGGCTTTACACAAGCAACAGAAGTTAATCTGATAATTCTGGACATTCTCTCAATATCTGTCTTGCACTTTGCTGAATTTAATGCATTTATTGATCATCTTTACGTGAGTGGATATTTTTAGGGCTCCATACTCATTGTCACTTTAGACATTGTTTTGTAGACAAAACCCACAGAAGTTTCAGGATGCAAAACTGAAACAGAACTCCTCTTACGCAAAGTCACCATGACAGAAAAATGCAAAAATTCAAGAAAGAACAGAATCTTATTATTTTCATATTTTTTTAAAGACTTACGGGGAATGCAACCCGATTCTGACGTTCTTTCTGTTTTGTTCTTTTACATACTCTATTAATTGGATATAATTCATCAGAGGTTGACCAGCGCCAGTGTTAGAATAGGTTGGAAACCATATGACTGAATTTGAAATACAACCCACTATGTTAACACAGACAGTATGTTTATGATGCCTCAGAAGTATGTCATATCTACATGCAAGATGTTTGTGCATTGTATAAGCCTACACTGCCCATCTTGGAGCCCTGTTTAATATTGGCTAGTAAAGACTCACATTCATCTAAGGCATCAGGCATCGGATAATAAATAGAAGTGATTACAGATTTGACTGCATCATTCGAAACTAGTAGTTCATTCAGAAGCACTTCAACTTGGCTTGAAAAGCATAAAAGCAACAAATGGGCAGGAATCATTAACTGATCTGTTTTACATCAGTCCTTAGGCATGGTGTTGAACTGGACAGTGCATATGGTCAGCACTGTTAGATATCTTTAGTTTCACATCATAACGACATCTGCAGGTTTGTGTAGTTCTGAAAGATCTTGGATAGTGACCCTAAAATATCCTTAAAAGTGACTTTTTGATGTTGGGATAGTCTGATGTGTGTTCTTGCAATTTATTACAGTTATACTGTTGGGTACAGTATGACTATTCCTAAGAAACTTCCTCCAAACACAAAGCAAACTTACACCATCTGTCTTTTAGATTCACAGCTTGACCATGTTATGTAATTAACTAAATTGAGGGGCACTTTTGTTTATTCATATTTCTCAGGACATTGTATGAACTCAAAAGAAATTCTCATGCATGAGTGATATTATTTTTATAGTTTTTCAACCTACACTGATGATCTTTGTCGTTCTATGACAAATATGATTCCAGTGCAAAGCAGTTGAACATCACATTTAAGTCATTCCCATTTTCTAGGAAATGCTATATTTGTAAAACTGTCACTTACTTTGCGATGAGATGTTTTTAGGATATTGTTTTCTTTTCGTTAAAAGTTCACCAGGTTTTTTTTCATTGACCTGTTTACATGTGTGACATCACTGTAATGGTGGCTCTAGATCTTAAATTAAGATATATCAAAATTATATCAACCCATAATCTCAGGTAAAATAGAAAGAAAATAATTCTTCCAGTGACTCAAGTGCATTTATGCTTTAGCTGAAGGTAAGCACTAAAAGTTGATATTGAAGCACATGGCCATACATAAACATGTTTGTCAGAGAATGGCAGATCACCCGTCATTCCATTTGTCTGCTGCATCATACAGATTATGACTGTATAGTTGACTTTACTTTACAGCAGTCCTTAATCAAACTTTCCATTTATCCCTTCACCCACTTGTACTCCTGTTTTCTCAGGCTACATATAAATAGTCTATTTAAGTCATTGCCTTGAAAAACTATTATACATGCACCTCCATGTCGTTCTTACTGCCTGTGTTCCTTGACTCAGAAATATGGCTCAGAAGCTGAAGAAACAGATCATACAAATAATTGTTGAACCACTTTTTTGCATTCATTGGCAGAGCTTTTTTCTGCTGGGGTTTGATGATGTATACTGTTCAGCTTCTAGATTTGCAGCAATTCGTTTGATTGAATAGTCCAGTTGGTTTGACTGAATTAGGGATCAGTTAAGAATTGCCTGTAAGTGTCACATATATTACAGATTTAGAAAAAAGATTTTGATAAGGAGGCAGCTGATTGTTTTTGATATGCCCATTTCTCTTCTACCAGTTAGCAACTACCAGTTAGTTCTACAGATGGCAATAATCTTCCAGTTTTTTCTATCTGGTGTTCTGCTGGCAAACATCAATGAATCTCAGGATAGGACCTCTTGTATGCCTAGTAAGAGTGGCAAGCTGGCTATAGGGGGTTGACATGCTTTAGTGACGAGTGTAATAAGAATCACAGGGCTCAAAAATCTAATACCCTAAGGGCTAATGGCAACATTTTTTGAGATAACAAACTGCTGCATGTTCTTTCTAAAAATGTGTAAATACTTGCAGCTCTTGTAAATCACAGCTTTCTCTATGCTCCTTGAAATTGCAATTATGTGGAGTTGATTGTATCAGGGTGCATACACCCTCCTGAAATTCCAGGCCTTGGAAATTTTTAAAAATTTCATTTCATGAACAAAAATCCTGAAAACCTTCACAAAAGCCCAATATGGGTCTGGAGAATACTGGAAAACTCATAAACAAGCCTGATGTATGAGTAAAATGTAAGGAGAAAAGGAGAATTTCATGATCATCGATGCTGGAAGTAAAATTTTCAGCTTTCACTGTGGGTTATGGTAGAGTATATTTAGTAATTGCACAAGTGTAATAAGCACTTGAATAATTCTGAGATAAGTCCTGAAATCTCCTGAAAAAAAGATTTGATTTACCCATCCTGTTGTATATATATATGGCAAAGGAAGAATTATACAGGCAATTGCAACTCCTATTGTGACACCGGTTTATTTATCGTTATCGACTTGTGTTGGAACTTTTTTTTTTCCCCCCAAGAACACTGTTATCTCATGACTCCTAGTCTTGACTCATGACTTGAACTCAATGTTTTACAGTGCATTTTCTAGCATAGTTGCTCGGCTTTGTTTAATAAGCTGCTTAGACTTGTTACATTGGTGCATGTGTGTGGGATTTTTGCAAGTTTATACAAGTTTTTTTTTAAACATGTTTCTCTCTACTGCTATTCGGAGCAAGATGGGATTGCATACAGCTTTTATTTTAGTATGAAGAGGTTTGAATGTTCATAAAATTGCTACATCATACATTTTTAAGCTTGGATGTCAGTTCTTATAATTCTGAGCAAAATGACACTAGTACTTGCATATATGACCTGATTTATGGAACACAACCATAAAGAAGACATGTAATTATCAGAAATAAGCACAACTGCATCTGTGGTAACAGATTTTATAACTTGGGCACTGTTACACATAATATATTGTCATTACGCTTTATACTTTGTGACAAGCACTTGTTAAACAAAGAAGTGCCCACATAATTCATTGTTTTTGAGATCCTATACAATGTTGACAAACATACATTGTGATTTTGCTTGTTTACTGCAGCACATTTTGTGCAGGATCTTTATGAATACTCTTTACATTAAGTGATTGCTTTCGTACCATTACCATCTTCACAACTGGCATTGCTTGCTGTATTGCCATCTTATTATGGATGTTTTCACTGTTCTGTGTGAAAGCCGGCTTCTATCAACCCTTAATTCAGGTTACTGACCATGAATTTTTCTCATGATGGTTTGTCTTGTGTGCCACTGTGAAGAATTCAGGAAAAGATCATGTTCAGAATCTGGTACCAATTCACCTGTCCAAATCATCCATTCAGGACAAACAATCCCGGTTTTGGCATGGCCTGAGAGAGAGGTTGGAAAGCATGAATGATTGAGTAATGCTTTTAGTCATGGGTATATAACTATTGTAATCGGAAAATAGAATTACAAAGTAAATAAAAATGTTCACGTCAAATAGCTTAATTAAGCTATGTAGAAAACCTTTTGTTAGCTTTGCGGAAAAGTGAATTGCCATCATATGCTACCAAGTGAAATAATTTTGACACCTATCAATCATTCATCGTGTGCTGCAAGGTGGAATTTGGCATATGTTCTGTCATGTGCCACCAAGTTAAAACGATTTGGAGTTTTCATTATGAACTATCAAGTGAAATTTGGTACTTATTTTCCATCATGTGGCACTAAATGTATATCAAGAACCAGTTTTCTTTCATGTTGTCAATTTTCCACCTGAACTTTGGCAAACATTTTCTGTTGTAAATGTGCCATTTTGAAACATGTGCCTCTGCAGGAAATTTGCACTATGCCTTAAGGATTTCCACTGAACAGAGGGTAGCATTTTAATATGACTTTGCATGACAGTTCAATTTTTGCTTTCATTTTTTTTTCACAACTTTGTCTTGTGGTTGAATAACTTAGGAAAAGTCTGGTTTTTGCCTTGCTTACCTGCTTTTGTTTTAGAAACCCTTTTATGCCATCTAGTATCTATAACATATTTATTTACCACCTTGCTTATATTAGTAAGTAGTGGAATAGTCATCTTTTTAGGAGTAAGACAGGGCGGTTGTGTTCTTATTTGCATTTTTTAAAAATCTTTGTCAGATATATAAGTAACTTAGGAAAGGAACCCAGTTTTTGCTTTGTTCACCTGTGTTTTTTGTGGACTACTAATGATTGCTTTTATTATGATTATATACAATCTTGCTCGGGACTGTAAGTGGTAGGTGTTTTGAAGACCAACTATACATTATGCACAATGCAGTTATATAGATTGCTGTGACCATGTAACCATGGTGACAGAATCAGAGACCAAAGTTTTATACTGAGGCACAAATTAGTGGATATGGACATCTGATTATCCTGATCAACTAATCAATCCCAAACTTTCAGGTCATCAACTTTTTTCAAGAGATTTGAAAGCCACAGACTGAAGCTTTTAGGGAGCTGTTTCCAGAGAAATTTGATTGGGTAAAGGTTAAATGCTGGCCATTTTTCTACTTTTCAAGCTACATTTCCTTTGCTGTGCAGCTTCAAGGAAACAGTAACTTGAGCTGACACTAGCAGGGTCTGTAGGATTAAATCAGTACAAGACACTTACAGATATTGTAGGACTGAATAAGTTAAGAGTGTGTGGAATGGCGTAGTAGGTTCTGAAACAGTAGTTTCTGCAGAATAAAATCTTAATATATTATGAATCTTGTCAGGGTCTTTTAACAAGCCTGACTATTGTTTTTTGGTTTTTTTTATTTATCGTAAAGAGTCTTGACAATGCAAGTCTTCATTTCTAGAACACATAAACACATAATTGTTACGATATGAAAGATTTCAAAATAGGAGGGGTATGTGGCATGGTCTTGACGAATATCATTAGTATGGGAATACAAATTGTCTTCATGGCTTTCTCCAAAGTTTCCTTCACTTCAGTCTCTGAGTTAAACATGGGCTAATCAGCCCTCGGAGAGGTTTAAGGAGGAAAAATTAAATATAAGAATTTCAGTCAGAGTGACATTACTTTGTTTACACAATTACCAACAACTTCAGTGACACTTATTTTTCCTTCTACAAAATCCTGCTTTTCATTTCCCCCCTTATACATGTTCAGTAGTTCTTTTGTTGTGTGCTAGGCATTGTAGGTGGGCACAAATTTAATGTTTAAGTGCAAACTGCAGTTTTTATTTTTTATGACAATCAAGTATGTAAACTTGTTCTGCCAGTGTGTGTTTATATGGCAGTTACTGTGATTTTATTTTGATTTTTCTTTTGTAATGCTTATAGTTCAGAAATCCTGGAGGAGGGCAGTTTTGTTCAAGACACAAATAAGGATTGTTAGATTTGCAGATTCTTCAGAAGAGGAAAGTGGAAGACACCACATGTTATTTCAGGGAAAAATCTCTTTTCTGTGTTTGTTACAAGAAATCCTTGCACATGGATTTATTTTTCATTTGTAAACTAGTCTATAGACTGTAAATTGTTAAAATGTTGGGCAATAGGGTCAGATTTGAATAATTTGGAAGGAGGGGGTCAACAGGGTTATCAAGTTGTTTTTTTTTTTTCCATAACAACTTTGTTTATTTAATTTATCAAATGATAATGGTGTTTTGCTTCTTCAATCTCTTATTATTTGTTTTGTCCTAACAACTTGTTTAATGCCAGATATGCTTTCTTTGGGTTTTCTTTCACTTCCCCCACAGGGTTTCTCATGATCAGGGACATCTGGGATTTGAAGAAGTAAAAAATATGGTAAACATTGATGGCAAAAAAAGCAAATACTCTTTCTTTCGCTATTTACTTTCTCATTTACCGTAGGTTAGACTTCAACATTTACTGTGGATGATATTTTCTCAACACAGTAAGGCTATGATGTGGTATTTGATGCAAGTAATCTCACTTTGATAGGCTGATAGGGCTTACCACTCAAAGGCCATATGTACTTAGAGCTTGAGATATTAAATTCATGTGCACATGTGACATTTGCTTGGGTCAGCCATGCTGTATATTTAATGCTTTTCTTCCAGAGTCCCATGTAAATAGATATTGCAGATTTGTAGATCAAATTGAGTATATGTGACACACACAGATTTCAAGATGATATAATAACTTTAAAAAAAAAAAAAAAATTGTTGCAATGCTGGTGGGTGGGTCTATCTACAACATTTAAATCTCAAAACGTGATTTAGCCTTTTTAATATCATCCCTTCCCCTGTTTTCTCTCTCAACTCCCCCTCCCACCCCCAACCCAGCTACCCACCTACCATCAGCCCTCATTTAAAGCTTATTTGTGCAGCACAAATCCGGCCGTTTCTTGTAGTGTCAGTTTCCAGTGTTATCCTCATTGTGCATTTATTTTAATTTGTCATATATATACATATCATCAAGTCATAAGCAGATTACCTGTCCCAAAGATGAGCAATTTGCAGAATGGGCTGTTTTTGTATTTGCTACAACCCAATACACCATCAAAAGCCACAGACAAAGTAAGTAACCAAGTCACTGGTTTAAAGACCAGCACCAAGGCATGAGACTGGTATTTTTTTCTTGCACTGTCTTGTGCACTTCCTTTTTTTTTCTCTACTCAAAAACTCACTCAAATAAAACGGGTGCCTAAGATGTGTCGAGAAATTGTGCATAGTGGGTCATTCAGAGTGGTATAGTTTGACATCAAATACATTTGTACCCAAACATCTTCAAGGGCATGTAGGGTGTCACAGAATAGATGTACATTGTTAATATGTTAGTTTGGACACTCCTGTGTGAATTTTATACATTTTTTTTTTCAAAGTCTGAGAATAGCTCTACAATTGTGTGGAGCTTATAGGGACTTGTTTTCGGACTGCACTACCTGTGGTCTTACATCTCCATACATGCAGTGTGTCATTGTTTCTGTTGTCTTGTGATGGTAATGGCCATTTCTGTTGTGACTCTGTGCACTCTTTTATTTTAAATCTTGCTGTTGTTATAAGAAGTTGTTAATATTGGATATTATGACCAGCATATTGGTTCTGCCATGTTGAAAGCATGTTCGTCCTGTTAGAGTACTGAGATGAAAGGAAGAAAATGTCTAGAAAGTCTCCGCTAATGGAAATAAGATGAAATAAAGGCTCATCACTTATAACTACTATTTTTAAGGTAAAAATGTCGTTTTAAATTGTGTAGTGGAAGCATGATATTGTAATAATAGTTATGAGGTATATAAGTCTGGTATCCAGGCAGTGCCTACTCATACAACTTCGCATTACTTTTACACCAGTAGACCAGTTCAGTTATTAGCTATTTCAACTCTCAGGGAAGTATGGAAAAAAAAATTAAGAAAATGCACATATGTATAATATATAGCTCATTATAGAGTTAAGGAAACATTTTCTCCATCATATAAAAGCTAACTGACCGGACATGAATTTCATTAGCAAGGCACCGTTATGCTGTTCATTTTCTCATAAAGTCCAAAGGGTAGTGTTCTTATGACTGTTGTAATATATTTTAACAAGTCCCTCAAAATACAGACACTGTGCAGCTGTTCAACCTGGAGTTTTGTAAAAATAATATTGTGGACATGTATGTGTCAAGGAAACCTATCATACAATGACTTTGTTGATTTTATTACACTGTCTTCTGCTCATACCTGTGTATCATAATAGAGGATATTTTTGACCTTCTTGATTAAGTTGAGTTAATTCTTCCTTGAGCAATGTTCCTTCACCTGTGTGATTGTCTATCCATTTTGCTGATCTTTTGTCCATTTGATTGTCTGTCCATTTGACAGTTGTCTGTCCTTTTGTCTGCTAATGTTTCTTGTGAAAGCTGTCTTATCCATATTTTGTAATGGGGGTCCTACACGACAGGCCTTTGTCTTGAGGTCTGCGTGTGGGTGGCATGTACATGAACTGTGCAGGCCCCGCACAGGCAACGCACAGGTCAAAATGAAAACCAAATCAGGCTTCGCCCAGGTCAAAATGAAAACAAATCTTAGGCCTGAGTATGGCCTGTTCAAATTGTGTGCACCAGAAAATGCCCTGAGGCCAGCCCATTGTGTGTTCTTTCGTGTTGAGCTGTATGCCCAGATTAATGTGTGTGTGCCTACACGTATTTCAGTGCAAAAGTCATTGTTTAGACCAAAATCTCTTTCGCGTCTTTCTCATCAGCAACAACACTGCTAAACCTGCCAGTGCAATATCTACTTGACTGGTAGAGTCATGTTGTAGATGTTGTAGACAGGCTAGAACCGCATCATGTCTGTGCACAAGTTGCGCGATTCAGCCTCAAGGTATCCTTCAAGGCAAATCTGTGAAGTGCATGGCCATCTTAAGAATAAGAGTCATGACATTGGAAAACAACGAACTGAATCTGAATCACACTTAACTCTCATAATACTACAGCTCCATTTGGGCTAAAGTGCTTGGCTTTGTCACTTGATTACACCATGCTATTGTCTGGCTGAACTCACTGTGTAGTTGCCATCTGTGTGACAGCAGCCATGCTGGTCCTTACTGAGTTTCCCTCAGTTTGGCAGAGCCTGTGGTCCATATCTATAGATAGTGAATAGAACGACCAGATCTGGCTCCTGTGTCAAAAAGGTTAAAGATGATAGAGGATTGCTGAAGTGAAATCTGGCACACCTTCAGGCATCGCCAGTGGTAAACTGTTTAATTGTTGAAAAATGGTGATGATAGCGATGGTTGTGCTCATGATATGGTCACCTCTGCTTAATCACATCATTTCCAGGGCTGAGAAAGTGTTGTGATTAAGGGGAGTTCATCCAGTGACAGTAGCGTTAGTCTATGCAGAAAAGTTTTCTGTTTTCTAAAAACAGCTGTCATTAAGCAGAAGTTGTTTTTAGGAGGATGTGACTGTAATTTCAGTAGTGTGGAGAAGGAAATGGCCTGAAGATTTATTCATGGAATGATGCAGTAACAAAAGAAAAATGTGTATGGTCATTGAATTAGTCATGCTTTCTGCATACTGAATTTAATAAGAGATCTAAAAATGGAGGCTTCCAACGAATGTAGGAGATTTTCTGAATAGGGCATTAGGCCTCTTCACCTTATGTGATGGGAGGTCATTTAGCTTGTTTGCCTGGTCGAACGTTCAAAACTTTTCAAGCATTTTGTTGGATAAACATTGGAGCGCGGATAATGTGTACACCTTGGGGTCCGACCAAAAGTATGTTAGAAACAGAAATGTGTATTAGAGAAGAGAAAAATAGGGACCAAATACAGTATACTATACTCAATATCCGTGTTTACATACTAAAGGTATCTGAATAAAGTATGCTCCACTGTAATTTACAGTATTAAACATCCATGTAATCATTTAGTTTGCACTTTGAATAGCCTCATAATGCAGGCTCTTAGGACATTTATGGATCACTCAGTCCAGGTGATTGCTGTTATGACATGGATGGATGAAGTAATGAGTGTATGAATATTGATACTTTCTCTAGACTCTTATTCCCATTTGAGACAGTAGAACAGCACTAAGAGGATTATTATTATTGTGGTGGAACTAGAAAAATGAGCCACAGGTTGGTGAGAATTGCCGAAAGTATTCGGATTTGGAAAATTTTGTTCACTTCTGGATATTTACCTTTATGTAGTGTTCGGACTGTATTCAAGTGTGTTAAAATATACCTTGAAATTAGCACCTCGACTAGTAACAGTTTTTCTTTATATATTCTTAAATCAATGGTGAACATCGCTGTGAATGACTGTGGACTTTTTCCCCCGCAGTTTGATATAGAAATCTGAAGTTGAATGCAGGGGAAATATATGGTTTTATGTGCAAGACAAAATCTAGTTGATGAAAACTTTTCATACTTTTCACTCCTTTTATTGAAATGATCTCTAAAATTCAGCGAATAAGCTCAGTTGATACTAAATAGAAAAAAAAATATCTCACTTGGAGAGCTAAACAATAGGAAATATTTGTAAGAATTTGGAAGAAGAATCTATCCTAGAGACGGTGGTAGTTACAGTATTTACTTCACTTTACATTATTTGATGTAACTTTCAGACCGTGTATGTACTTCTGTTTGCCTGTCAGTTTCTGAGAAAACACTGCAGGAATAGTCCGAATCTTTATTTGCTGCCATTACTCATGCTGCGTGACGTCATAAAGCGAGAAAAGTTAGCATACGATTGGTCCAGACGGTTTCCGCATGCGTCTGCACCAATCATCTGCCAGCATTTTTCGCTCTATGGCGTCACACAGGATAAGTAATGGCAGCGCATACTGGTTGAAAATCCTGACTTTCCAGCACTGTTTTCTCGGAAATAGCCAGGCGGGAAGAAAATGTACGTATTTTGTGTCTTTGAAAAAGAAGAAAATATGGATTTTTTTAGGCTGTGAAGCAAATACCTACCCTGTCCCTGTAAAAAAAAATTTGATCATTGAGGAATTCAAATATGGCATGGTAAAACCTTACAATCGCGCACCTCACGTATTCGAATATTTTGCTTATTTGGTACAAAGCTCCAGTTCCTAGATCTAGCTCCAGTTCCTATGTCTAGTTCTATTTTTGTACGTATTAAATTTTCCTTACAAATTCAGATACCGCAAGAACTCGAAATTTCTAAGCAGGTCACCTGAACTTCGAATTCATGAAGGTTTGCTGCCTAATGGAAGCTGATTAGTTGAAAGGATTTTGCAGCTCATCCTAGAAAGGAGAACTCATGGTTAGGCTGGGGAAAGTGGGAGAACTCAAGACTGAATAACCGTGCTAAATTTCTCGCCAATGAGAATCTAAAGTCAACTTCAACCAATCGAAGAAGGTACTCTTCGACAAAATACCTGGCCGCTTCGGATATCGATTTCTGCATCTGGCAAACGAAAACAAAACCAAAATAAAAAAGCCTCTCCTTTCTCCTGAAATCGATTTGGTGTATTGTGAGCGTGAAACTCCCTGGAGAAAAAGCGCCGCTCATTGGAAAATGGATCATCTTTGATCGCTGATCGAAGGCTGGTGTTTAGTTGCTGTGACGTTTTATTGCGCATGCGTGGGAATCTGGCTTCTGACACAGAGAAGATGCACTGATTGGGTCGCTGTTGATGACCAGACGTTGAATTATTGTTGGAGTGAAAATCTGCTGGAAGGTAAGTCCATCCTTTCCTCTCCTTTTGCTTCCCCATAATACATTCCACGTTATTGTTAGTTTACCATGGTTATCACCATTAATCACATCTCTAACACGTTTCCATGTCTGAGAGAAGGGGAATATAAGTTGACAAAACAGTAAGCCCACGCCCAATAATACTGTCATTTGGAAATTGGTGATTACATTAAAACTTAAGATTTTTTTTTGTTTTTGAGAAAGCATGACTACATTGTTTTCGTTACAGACCTATTGTGAGCTGTGTGTACCTCGATAGCTGTTTCATGCTGTAAATGATTTCAAGAGTACTTGAGCAAAACAAAAACAAATTTTATGCCCACCATGGGAACAATCTACCCTTTAAAGTTGAGGCGATGTTTTGATCTCAAACACGATTTGCACAGCTCTTGAAACCAATAGGTATGAATGTCCTCTCCAGTCGTTACGCAGATAGTCTAGAATCCCCAACATTAACAGAATCGGTCGATACGGAATGAATGCAGATTTTTGCAGGCACAACTATTATAGAGGTAGAAATATTGTAAATAACTTTACACGATAATTTGAATCTGCACGCTGGTTTGCACATGTCAAGCTATTTGTTAGTTACTACAATTTTTTTTTTTTTTGTGCCTCCAGTTTTAATTCTCTCAGATTCTAAGAAACCTTTCACCTTCATATCCATTGTTGATTACCTAACTGCCTGCTTTTCTGCCTACGTACTCACCTATCATCAGTCTGCCTGCCTGCCTGCCTGCCTGCCTGCCTGTTTGCCTGCCTGCCTGCGTCTGTCTGTCTGTCTGTCTGCCCTTCTGACCGTCTACCTGCTCAACCGTCCGTCCGTCCGTCATCGCGGTAATGTAGGCATGTATCCAATCAAGTATATATCCATGCATTTATTCGTCCATCCGTCATCGCATCCATCCATCCATCCATCCATCCATCCATCCATCCATCCATCCATCCATCCATCCAAACATCCATCCATTCATTTTGCTTGCCTACTCCCTACCGCGCTACCCTTCCCTATTTTGGTCCTATAGACTTCCTCCACCTCGATTTCTCAGACTGCAACCGGTACATTCTTCCCAGTGGAAACCATGGCTGTGATGTCCTCATTACTGTCATCATGAGATGGTTTGACCACAGCGTGAGTCACCTTTATGGTGTACTTACAGTGCTCCTGTCTATCCGTGAGTAGTATTATTGTTAACTTGCCATTCATTTTGTGTTGTAATTACCCAAACCAAAATACAGTTGGATACTAATCTAGAAGTAGGCCCATCTATTTTAATATACTATATGATATACGAGGGTTTCAAAAAGAAGAAACACATAAAACAACGATAAAAACAACACTCTAAAACTTTTTTTTCGTAATAATTTGCATGAATATTATGCAATTTTGCCAAAGCTTAATATGAACAAAATATACATGCAAGAATAATTTATTTTGTACAAAATTCGTTTAAGCGTACATCTGTTTATGAAAAAACAATATTGCAAAAAGAAAAACGTGAAAATTACAGTGCGTCAAAATTGCACTCGGATTTTATTAACACAGTCATTAAAATGGTAGATGTTTGGCATGGTTTTAAGCAACAATGGGAAAGTGGCAGATTACATGGAACCTCAGAATATGTATCATCTGACAGGAGGTTAGAAAAAATATGGAGGAAGACAGAGAAAGTTGGAAGGGGACTTTGTTAAACATTCGTGAAAAGAGGGGAGTTGAGGATCAAGGAAGGAGAGTGGAAACAGTAGTTGCAGATATTGCAGATTACTTTGCTTAGTGAGTCCTCAATTAACCTACTGATATTGGAGGGGTCTGAATTAAAACTCATGCTGACCAGCTGTCATGTTTTTTTATCTTTCAGGCGCAAGGGAGGGGGAAAGGGGGGTGGCAAACAGGCATGAAAGCAAAGATTACGATCATCCAGCGATGTTTATAATTATGGACAAACATGTTTATATTTCGTTATATGGATGAAATGTTACGATTAAAGGGACTGCGATTAAGGTGAATAACCCAATGCTTGTTTCAGTTCAACCATCTTGTATGCTGAATTGCTACGAATGTACAGACACCTTCAAAGGCATCTGGGTTCCTCTAGCGTGTCAAGAAAATGTGACCATTGTACCGACAAGAGTGTGCAACTCAGAACAGCAATATTGCTTCGTAAGTAATCTCAGGTTATTATTCTATCGTTCCTGTTGATATTAAACATCGTATAATTTTCTATAATTCTTGTGAATTACGACCTTTTAGTTCGTCAATAGTGGGATGTGACTAGTGTTTAGATTCATCTAGATTGTTTGGTTACTTGGAAAGCGAACTATCTTCCGTGCATTCGGTACAAACCGATACGGGCTCTGCCTCCCGTCCAAGGATCTAGCGAAGAGTTCTGGTGCTCGTTCTTCCACGGGCAGTGTAGCTGCGGCTGTTCTGTGCTTTCCGTTGGTTCTTCGATGACCTGATCTTGCAACACTTCCAGGATTCTGAAAATGACCTTGCACATACGGCATTCTCATGTCCATCTGTGCGGTAATTAATTGTACCGCCTCTGGGCTGTCCACAGGGGCAATCTTTCTTGTCACCGTCAGTCCTGCCAGGCAGTCAGCTCTTTCTATTCCGTGCATTCAAGAGTAGATCTAATCCTAGGCATATATTCAAGGAAACTGTTTCAGCCCAAACCTATGCAGTGTTACTATCCATTCTCTTCTCGGTTTTCAGCTTGACTGACTTCATCTTAGTCTTTCTGTTAAGAATCTTTCTACTTACGTGTACTTACTCGCTGCTTTGACAAAGTGACGAATAAAGTAAAGATATCCGTTTGTTTTCTATCCAATCCAATCCTCTGATAAAAAGGCATGCAGAATGACGTCACCAGTATTTCTCTTCAATATTCTCTGACGAAATGATGGACAGAGCCCGAAGAGACTTAATCATTTGATTTTTCTTTATAATCCTTTGACGAAGTGACGGAAATATAGTTTTGCCTAAGGCAAAGTTACTGGAAGTGACAGTCTGGAATGTTCATGATACCACTTTACGAAATTTTATCCATCGGCGGACCTCTGATAATACACCAACCCTTCAGACCAAAGCTGCATAAGGTGTAGGGTTTTTCCCCTTCTTTTTCTATGATATTTTTTCTGACTTTTTTTTTTAAAATTCGCTTCTGTTCATTGGGCAGGCATGAGTCAGAGGCCCATCCCATGTCTGTCCTTACAATAACAATGGAAAACTAGCGCCTGAATATGGACATTTGTACATGAGGTTTCACCGCCCTTCCAGTCATGATACTCAGGAGTGATCTGTTGCATAGGGTGTGTTATCTGACATTTTGTGTCATCCAGGGTTAAGAACAAAATTAGATCACATAATTATTTTAAACGGGAGTGTGCCAGTGAAGGAATAAGTCCGTTAAACAATGATTGTGTTACAAGAGTTCCATTGTGCAAGTTCAAGTTGGCTTAGATTTAGTTGGCAGAACTTGCCAGTTGAGAATGACTATGATTATAAAGAGCACTGAACATTTAGATAATGCTCAACCCCGCAGAATAACATGTTCAGAGCGCTTTACAATGAAATTTCCCTTAAGTATTCCTGGAAAGAGATTATTCACAGACTGACCTATATTTTGATGATAACCTTTGTGTTGAGTATACACTGCTGTGAGCTGAAAGTTCTATATAATAGCTTATGTATGGAATGGACTGCTCAGGACTAATGATGACTTCTGTCCGTTTTTCTTTCCCCCTACAGGTGGAGAGCGTATCAGTTAAGGGCATACTGATTAAAATCACCCGGAACTGCGTGGACGAATGTTTCTATGGATGCAAGGTGACCGGATTTGGCATCACGTCCCTGACGTGCACATCGTGCTGTGACTCTGATTTGTGTAATACTGGCAATCATGGTGTTCCATACAAGCTGAAATGGATGGACCCGTGTTGTATGGTGTTCTGTATGGCAGTTTTGACAGTGATGAAGTTAGTTTCAATCTGACCGGGAAAGAACATTAACAATGACCGTAACTGATTGTTGTTAAACATATATGGTCATTATGGTGTTTTATACACAATGGAGTGGATGGATCAGTGTGTGCAATGCTCTGTTATAAAGCTTTGATAGTGATCATGTTATTTTCAATTTAATGGCAATGAAGATAATTTAGCAGTGACCTACCCTCATTGATGTAAAGTATGTCCTGGCAATCATAGCTTGCCATACTACCTGACGTGGGTGGATTTATGGTGCATGATATTCTATATTGCAGCTTTGACAATGATGATGTAATGTACAATTTGACTGGCCATGAAAATAAGTAATGTCTTTTACTGACTGTTCTAAACCATGTACTGACAATCATGGTATTCCATACGTGCTGAAGGGGCGGGTCCACGGTGTATGGCAGTATGTACCTATCTATGACAGTGACGTCATTTTATTTGTATTTATGGTACCTTAGAAACAAGCATCCTAATCGGACATTGTGACAGCGAATTCAATGTGACAGATTATGCAAGCCATCCCTAAACAGTGGCAAACATTCTGATGGCAGGCTACGCGAATTCGCTTTAGGAAACTTGCAGTGCGGTCTGGGGCTGAGAAAGAGAGAGAGAGAGAGAGAGAGAGAGAGAGAG
>JAWQUT010000059.1:812278-824778 GCA_033807755.1 Ellobium chinense
TCAAATACACAAACCACTTTTTGTAATGATGATGATAATAATAACAGCAACAACTTTGCGGTTTTATAAGTTTCGCATCCAGGCTAATGTCCGCACGGGCGACTTCACATTGTTATTACCCCAACATTCCTGATCTCTCAAGGACTTTCTCAACTTCCCGGGGAGCATACAGCGCCGCTGCCATTTAAAGGCACTGATCTTTAGTATTCTGACATTATCCTCTGCTGCCTCTAGCCAGGAACACATTTTACAGACAGCTGGACTGGAGAAAATGTAGATGAAATGCTTTTCCAAGACACTTACAACACCGCTGTCGTAGTCGTGAATCGAACCCACGACCATTTGTTGTTGGGCCAGTGCCATAACCATACGGTCACGCTGCTCTGTTTTTTGTATTCAGCATGCACGATGAACGATGCTTTAGCCCTTAACCTCGCACACATAACTGGTCATCACTATGGAAATCTGACATCCTCATACCCCATAAAATCTATGAAACTCTCCTTCGTTGCTTTCGCCTTTGAAAAGGCCAAGCACTTGTGAAAGGGAGAGAAAATTGAGCGCGGTAATTTTCGTATCCTGTGTCCTGGGAATATTTTACCATCCATTAAAATGGTCCACCGAAATAAAGAAAACTCTAGTTGTAAAATCGATGGCAGTTCCACGTGTTTTCGTCCCTCCACTTCCATTAACACCTTGGCGTTTTTTTGTGGACGAGCAAAGGGCAGAGTGACCCAAAGCTATAAGAACGAATGCAGGTCAATTCTGTTTTTTTCATGTAATCTGCACCGAGAATGGAGGGAGAGAGTGGATTATGGGCTCTGCTTTGTAAGGGTTAGCTGGGGTGAAATTACATGATTTTCGCCCAAACCTTTCACACTGTCCTATGCAAACATTCTAAATCGAAGTTATCTCAGTGTCCAGAAGCCTTCAGATGAATTAAGGTTGAGGATTTCTTTCTTTCTTTCTTTCTTTCTTTCTTTCTTTCTTTCTTTCTTTCTTTCTTTCTTTTAGATTTGTTTTGTCTTCATTTTATTTCCTTTTTTTTCTTGCCCTTCTTTTTCTGTTTTGTTTTATTTTCTGTCGCTCTACTTTTTCTCATTCATCCTTCTTTCCCCTTCTTCCGTTTCTCTTTATTATTTTCTTCCTTTCTCGTTCTCGCCCTTTGAAATTTGTACCCTTCTCCAAGACACACTGTGAAGTTTGTAATAAAATAGAGGATGAATTCCATATCGTAGTAGAATGCCAGCGTTACAAGGAAATTAGACAAACATTTTTACCGCGTAGACTATTTGTAAAACCTAGCATGATGAAATTTGTCACATTCTTAACAATTATGAATAATAAAGAAACTAAATCATTTGGAATAGTTTGTCATAAAGTTATTAGTGAATATAATGGAACAGTTCTATAACTTCTTCTGGTGACATTTGGATCCTTGGAGTGAGTGTCTGTGTGTTTGAGTGCGCGCGCGTCTGTAGTGTACGTGTGTTGGGTGGAATGGGATGGGGGTGATGGAGCGAATGAAATGTGGAAGATGGGCAAATCAGATGGAGAATGTATTACTGAGGGAGAAATGTGAGGAAATTAAATATGTATTCTGAGTGGAAAGTGGAAGTGAGTGACAGACCAGAGAAACGGAGCGATAGAGTGAGGGTGGACGATTTTTGTATTATCTTATTACTTGTACTATTATTATTATTATTATAATTGTATTGCATTGTACCTTAATTTGTTTTGTAAATATGTTGGAATTGGCCGCAGTGCCTACAATAAACGACTGAACTGGACTGAGCTTTTACATAATATTCCCAGTATATCCCATACATAATACTTACACAAGCAACACCATCTGTTACAAAAACATACTAACAAACCGTCACAGCAAGGTACTTTTTCACACTGTGTTATAATCTACCAATGTAACTTTAATAACTGCTGATACTTCGCTATGTCAATGTCATTTCTGTTATAACATTAAACTCTTCATCGTCTTTTACTTATTATTTACCCTAATATAATGTGCAACAGTGCAATGAACTTTGATCTGCTTATTGCTATACCTGTTATTGATTTACACAAATATGATACACTTGTCAATAGAACTGTCACTACTTAACATGTACTTCGGACCTCGTCATTATCAGTTCCAGTTTCAGTTTATATCCAGTGTAACAATATTACAAAATATGAACATATATATAGCTAATTTTGGACAGTACACCAACAGGCAAGAGAACAGTCAACCAGACAAATGGACAGACAATAAATAAATAAACAAACAAACAAAAAAACAAACAAATAAATAAATAAATAAATAAATAAATAAATAAATAAATAAATAAATAAATAAATAATAAAATGAAGAGACAATCAGAAAACTATACCCATAATCAGACACACTGATAAACATATCAACATCCTAACAGGAGACATTATTTCAGCATATATAAGTAAAGGAGTTATTCACAGAAAAGTTACTGCTGATGCTAATGGTTTGGAGTGCCCACTTCGAAATTCATGTATTATTTCAATCCTTTGTTTATAAGCGGACTAAGGGTATTTCACGAAGCGAGTATGGCTTTAAGAAATTTATAATTTTTTTCAATTATAGTAATCCCTGCATTCTACGGTCAAATTAACCCAGGGCCTGCCTCTCGCCCCTCTCCTCACCCCATCTTCACCTCGAAGATGCAACGTATTCGTCACATACTGATGGCCATCATTAAGCTGATCTCAGGTCATGATTACAATATACATAAATAGATCGTTGTACTGTACCAGCCATATACTAGTCATTCTCTGCGGATGAATAGTCTGTCTAGACAAAACAACAGGCAACATGCTGAATTAATATCTGGGCACCATCTGTTGCAAAGGTTCATCCCTCACAGCATGTAAATTATGTACATACTGTTGTGGAGTTGTGAAATGTTATATGCGCACGTCTACCTCCACAATAATAATAATAATAATAATAATAATAATAATAATAATAATAATAATAATAATAATGTGCTTTTTAGTCTCATATCCAGGCTAATGCCCGCTCATGCGACTTCACACTATTATTACCCCAGCAGGCCTGATCACTCTGGGACTTCCTCGACTCCCTGGGGAGCATACAGTGCCGCTGCCATTTATAGGCGCTGATCACTAGCATTCTGACAATATCTTCTACAATAACGGTTTATAAGAGACCAGAACTAAAAAAAAAATGCTTTCTAGATCTGGTCTTCACACATATACGTCATGGTTGTTCAGGCTTTAGGGAAGTGGTGGGATGGAAGAGTGAATTCGACTGGGTCAATAATTTTTTTTTTTTTAAATTGCACTTCGAACCGAATGGAACGAAATACAAGGGGAGGGAGTGTGTGGAAAAAATATACAGCGAGAAAGAAACAGATGCTAAACTGTGCTCATAGGATGTTTTTGTTGTGAAAAGGTATGAAAGTTAGAGCAGAGGACTTGGAAGTTAGTCCCAGGTTTTGTCAGCCCTACCCTCCATAGTAACGTGGAATCCTCATCTTGCAAATCGAGTTCTCCAATATACGGTCAGGGCTTCTAATCTCTGGCGACTTTTAATCATATGGATTAGATATGTTTTGATGGATCTACCCGCTGATTAACTATTTTAACCCTAGCACAACTTCCTATAATAGCCCTCTAAGTCTGTCCTCTGTGCAGATAATGAGGAACATGGGAAAGAGAGAGAGACAGAGAGAGAGCGAGAGAGAGAGAGAGAGAGAGAGAGAGAGAGAGAGAGAGAGAGAAAGAGAGAGAGAGACAGACAGACAGACAGACAGACAGACAGACAGACAGACAGACAAACAGACAGAAAGACAGACAGACAGACATAGAAAAAAACCAAAATAACCATGCCGAAAAGCTAGCATGTACACGGGCCTTATTGGTACAAGTTAAATGCATGTAATACAATCTCTATGACCCCCGAGTTCTGTCTCCTAAGACAATGGCTGTGCTTTCACCTATCTAGAGTTTCCTCACTCCTCGCCTTGGTGAGCGACTGATAACTAGATCTTCCAAGTATCGGAATCTTGATGTTCAGAATTGATGCTCCTCATTACTAGCTAGTATCGAAAGTTTGGATTCTATTTCGTTTTCTAATCATAGGCTGCTCTGTGAAAGTAAGACTTGAGAATCGTTTCACGGCTTTAATATGTTTCCGATACACAGGTCGAGTTAGTACTGAGGACTGGATAAGAACAGAAATAACTGTCGATACAACTTTGCTGAGTCTGCCTCCATTACAAGCTCTTTGATGAGACACAGAATGATTGAAAACGTCTTTGTTCATGTTAAATATTTTAATATTTGTACTGGTGTTAACATGGAAATCACTACATTTTGATATTTTGGTGTAGAATTGAAACGGTGTCAGTATTTTGGAGCTTAGATTCTCATCAGTCATACCGAGATAAAAAACGCAGAGTATCGAAAATATCGATACTGATATCGAAAGAGTCGATACAAA
Organism: Ellobium chinense; assembly: GCA_033807755.1. NCBI lineage: Eukaryota > Metazoa > Mollusca > Gastropoda > Ellobiida > Ellobiidae > Ellobium > Ellobium chinense. The sequence continues at coordinate 816,774 of JAWQUT010000059.1, forward strand.
AATATCGAAAGAGTCGATACTAAGACATCGAAAGAGTCGATACTAAGTCATCGAACGTGTCTTTACTAAGATACGATCTTTCCCGTCACGACCTCGCCTACACACGACCGTGTAAAGTCTGGCTCCTGCTCGTGTCTGGTTTTGTTAGACAAACACATTTGGCCTGGTAATCGCTGCGGTCAGTCTGTGAACCAGTTAAGGACTGCCGTTTAACTTGGAGACCTCGCACAAAGACCGTCTGGTTTTCACTTCCCCTCATGTATAATTCCAAAGTCTTAAGCAGCCCAAGGGTTTTTCCGCCTCCACACCGCTCCTTCCGTCTCTGAGTTCGTCTTGTCTTTTTTTTTTCGTCTGTTTTTGTTCCACAGCTGTTTTTCTTCACTATCTTATTTGATGGTACGAATGAGCGATTTCTCGTACCCTAGGAGTTAGGGTGGAGGGGGTGGGGATACAGTGATATCCATATCTTCCAAGGAAACGCAATAATGCACCAATAAGTGTCAAAATGTACAGACAAATGTTGAACCAGCTAGCCAGTGTTAACACTATGATAAAAGAAAAAGAGGACACAGCAACAGGGTACAGGTGGTTTGGGGTGAAAGTGGACATTGACCCTAGATTCTGAATCAAGCTAGCTTCTACTGAGCCAAAGAATCCATTTTCAATTGTACCCAGAATCTCTCATGGGGGAATTCCATTACCAGAATAGAACAACTGACCTCCTAGGACCTGCATATGTGAGCACTGGGCACGTGAAAACACGAGGGGTAATTTCGTCCGTTAACGAGAATAGTAAATGCTGCCAGGAACAATAGGACATAAGGTCACAATCGAAACAACAACTGCCCGTCCGCAAACCTTGAAAGCTTGCGTCCAAATTAGATTTTTACCACATCCAATTAACACACGATGTATGTGGTAACATTAACGGTGGACAAAGGCAGTATAGTAGTATGTGTTAAATATGAATCCAGTAGCGTAGGTCCGTAAAGGGCGAAGACAGTACCTGAGTTGAAATCTCGCTGTTTAGCACTCATTTATTCTGGGTACCTTTTATGGTGTGAATTTCAAAGACGGGGATTTAATATTATTCTATCATTTCATTATTCAGGCAGACCTCGATATTAAGCATTCCCAAATGAAAATTTTATTTTTTCAAGGCACCAAGGCCATACTTATTTTCGAGGTTCTTCTGTACATGCACTGCGCTGCACTTCATTATAGAGGAATTGTAAATATTTTGGTTATCTCCCTTACAATGCACCATTTTCAGAAATATTCTGGATTTTGACGAAACAAACCAAAAAAAAATGAGAAAGCTTTGCACTCGGGTGTCAATTTTAGCTGTTAGTTTTTCATGACAATGACATGGCTGGCAAAACAAGTCTATTATTTGCGTATTATCATTCTACTGTTCACCCTTCTGATTGATCATTAATTCAACCTTTCTCTATTTACCTGCGGGGACTTAGTTCCACTTCTTCCCTCCTCCCCTCCTCCCCCTTCCACAGATCATACGCCCATTTCCTTCACTCTTCGTAATTATACACATCCTCCTTTCAACCCTTCCCTTTCATAAACACCAGGAAGATCATTTAAAACAGCCTCCTCTTTACTTACTGAAGTATGGAGCTTGTAATTCGATATACTTTTAATGTCAGGCTACACAACCTCATCTTGTACAACGCAGTCGACACGTCATATAAGCAGTCCGGATAATCGCAACTTTCTTTTAACCGCAACATTCGCTACAAAGCAAATACTTTTTTTTTACTTCACTCATTCACAGTCCGGATAGTCACAACTTCCACCTAACAGCAGCTTTTTCTGCCAAATAACACAATATAATATATGTTAATAAGTCGCTGGATAATTACAACTTGTTTTTATCTCAACTTTCCCCCCCTGCTCTCAAGGTATTGCGATTAAGCAGAGGTGACTGTATCTAGGCGGATACCTGGGGGGTTCGATTCAATCACTGCTAACGTTCAGTCCTTGGCTGCGTAGATTATTCTGGGTGACTAGCAGGGGTTGGCGTACACACAACCATGCTTTTTCTGGGCTGTTGGTCGATGACATTGATTAAGTTTACACCTAATGAGATTCTAGACTCTTTCTGATGGTCTTCTCTTCTTCTCCTTTTAGTCTCAAAGATCGAAGTCGGCGCCAGACTGCAGTGAAAGAGATTCGGAGAAGCGGTTGGGAACGGAGGAGAGAGACGACTTGTAAGCCCCGAGACCAATATGTTGTTGAGATCTGAAAGGGTTTTAACTACATGGCAGCTCTCAGTAACTATTATACAAAGACAACAGCAGCATCCTCAGACCACCACTACCACCACCACCACCACCACCACCACCACCACCAACAACAACAACAACAGAAACATGCAAGCAATACATAGCAACGAGAATAGTAGTCGTAAAACAACAACGACAACAACAATAATAACGACTACACCACCGTCAAAAATAAAAAATAAAGGCCTTGAATAGTCTGTATGCTTAACAGAGTGTAAATTTCGATTAAAATTAAAATTAAACCTTTTGAAACGATCAGTTTAAAAATCTCTTCCTAATATTTTTAAACAGGAAAAAGGATGTTTATAGCTCAGGGGGCATAGCCTGCGCCCTCAGCTCCCAAATATTTCAGAGGTCGTAACCCCTAAACACTCGTCTCCTTCTAATATTTCAGGGAGCATAGCCTCTGCATCCTCGCCTTCTCCTAATTATTTCAGGGAGCATAACCCCTGCATCCTCGCCACCTCCTAATATATAAGGGAGCAGAGTCCCTGCATCCTCGCCTCCTCCTAATATATAAGGGAGCATAGCCCCTGCATCCTCGCCTGCTCCTAATATATAAGGGAGCATAGCCCCTGCATCCTCGCCTCCTCCTAATATATAAGGGAGCATAGCCCCTGCATCCTCACCTGCTCCTAATATATAAGGGAGCATAGCCCCTGCCTCCTCGCCTCCTCCTAATATATAAGGGAGCATAGACCTGCATCCTTGCCTCCGCCTAATAATATATAAGAGAGCATAGCCCCTGCATCCTCGCCTCCTTCTAATATATAAAGGAGCATAGCCCCTGCACCTCGCCTCCTCCGACTATTTCAGGAGGCATGGTCCTGTCCCCCTAATATTTAAGGGGAGTGGGGTGACCCCTGCACATGATCTTCCCCAAATAGTTCAGAGGGCGTACATAGCCCCTGCACCCTCGCCTCCCCAAATATTTCAGGGGGCTTAGCCCCTGCACCCTCGTCGCTTCCCTTTACAGACTACGGGCATCTATGACAACTCAGTGGAAAAGATTGTTGAATCGACTCCTCGCTCACGCTGACATTTTAACAACCGTGGTAAAGACGGCAGAAGGAATCTTGTAAAGACGGCAGAAGGAATCTTGTATCACAAAAAATACATGTGATTAAATTTCCATCTCCAACATTCTTTGAACTCATTAATTCTAAAAATGAACTCTATCCACATCATTCAATTCACTGCATGCACATAATTATGAACTATCTTTTCAAGCACATGGCATTTCGATCCAGATTTTTAAAATCCATTCTCACGGAAACATGCCAACAATAGTGAAAAAAAATTGCCCTCCTGGAGCAGCCGGCAGCGAACGCGTTGTCATTTCTTGAGACAGCCGGCAGAGGAATAAATGAAGTCAGCGTCATGACAGGTTATTGGTTTTTTCAAACAACAGAAGTCCAATAAATGTCACGTGCCAACATAATGTAGCATGCCAAGGCATCTATTGAAAACCTGATATAAAATTTGGGGAAATGAGAGACCCAGCACACTAAATGATTCAGGGTAGTGACAAATTTAGTTGCTGGCTGGCTGGCAATTTTGTGTTTTGATCAGATCAGGACATGCATGACGTTTTTTGTTGTTGTTTTTTTTGTCTGAGAAGACCTGAGGTTGTAAGCAGTCGCGTTGCAGTTTAGAACTAAAGGGGCACTCGGCTGAGCACATCTTTACTAAGTCCTCATTACGGAGGTGAGCATTTTTATGGCATTCAAGACAAGCATAGGCGGAATATACGCGGAGGCGAAAGAACTTCCTTGATGGACGCCAAATTCGATGGTTTAACCAGTCCAAACGTTTTTCTTAGTTTAATTCAGACTGACCTGTAACTTTTCAAATAATTTTGATACGCAAAGGAATAAATATACCTATTGGATGACATTGTAAGCTCCTCACATGACATTTTAAGCTGTATGCAATCAAAGATGGCTGCGACTGATGCGGAAGACCTAAAAAGGAATGCGCTGAAGTGCGAGTGCTGTTTCTATACTCATGTCTTTGACTCTCTCATAAGCATACATACCACCGTTGATTCTTGCCACATCCTCCTCCGACACAAGCGCGCTTATGAAAAAAAGGTCCACTAACGAATTTAGAACCGGAGATGGAGGCAGCAACTTATTGCCGCGCTCCTACCTCCGGTATAACTCAAGAAATCCCCAATGTTTTAACTAATGTCTAAATTCCGCTAATTCCTCGCGGAGATAACGCACAAGAGCAAACCAAGTACCCCAGGCACAGGAAACGGATTCCTACAAATACGGTGAAGTACAAGGAGACATAATGATCGTACATGCTCAGCTGGCTCAAACAGTCCACCTACGTATGCCAATCATAGCTCACGCACACATACACAGACACACACAGACGCACGTACGTGCGCGCACGCACGCACACACACACACATACACACTCACNCACACACACCCTAAAGAAGAAATCTTCACAACGGGAACATTTACATTCTATTTTGCATGCAGTAAATCAATGATTTCGTATTCACCTCTAGTGTTATGCCCTTTGCTACTACATGGAAGACAGGAAATAGAACAGACAGTAGAGTTAACGCAGCGTCCAGTCTGTAGCTCTGCCTTGGTCACTATCCCGGAGGCGATCTTGAAATCAAATCTTCTTCCTCTCCTTTAACGTACGAAAATTGTCTCCGTTAAACACCATCCGGATAATCGCAACTTCTGCCTAATCGCAATCTTTCCACGCAAAAAAAAAAGTCTTTTAATTTCTTCATACATGTTGCAGAATAATCGCAAGTCCTTTCAATGGCACTTTTTCTCCATGCTGCTGACGAGTTGCTATTAAGCCGCGTTGACTGTGTCAATTTTGAGGACTTTCACAGAGTCCGTGTCTCAGTCAATCAATACTGATAACAACTTGCTGGCATGTCTTCTGTTTTCCTCAAACCCACTTCAATTTTTTTTTTCATTAACATCTGATTTTGTTTCAGTGTCATTTCTCGCCTGTCTAAATTTTCCGACGACTATAACAATACTGTTTCTAATCCTCTTAAGTGACTCTCATTACCTCTGTTAGTGGCCTTGACAAGATAGTTGACACCCCAGTTTTTATCTCTCATTCAGATCTAGTCTAAAAAAAAAACAACAACAACACAACAACCTGACAATACGATTGCCTGTTGTAACCAAACCCGTTTAATCCCAATTTGCGTTATCGTCACTTCCGCTTAATTTCATTATTTTTGAAAGCAACCGAAGTGTGTAATTTTCTGTTCAGAACTCACTGGATAACTGCAGCTCCTGTTAATCTCAAGTTTTGCTATGTCCGTGTGGAGTTGCGATTAAGCTGAGCTGAATGTACCATCGAAGCAAATGATGGTTCGTCAAATTACCACGCCTCTATGGTACTGATAATGAGCCACAAGGGAGGTTATTAAAAATCAAAACGACTGTCTCTGACAAGGAAATTACCGTTCTTTGTCGCCTCAGGGAAAAAAGGAGGATTACTATTATATTGCCAAGTGTCAAACAACAAGAGTACATTTTTTTGCGAACTCAAACAAACGGACATAAAAAAATGTAAATTCGTCAGCACACACACACACACACACACACACACACACACACACACACACACACACACACACACACACACACACACACACANGTGCGGAGTTGCGATTAAGCTGAGTTGAATGTAGCATCGAAGCAAATGATGGTTCGTCAAATTACCACGCCTCTATGGTACTGATAATGAGCCACAAGGGGTTATTAAAAATCAAAATGACTGTCTCTGACAAGGAAATTACCGTTCTTTGTCGCCTCAGGGGAAAAAAAGGAAGATTACTGTTATATTGCCAAGTGTCAAACAACAAGAGTACATATTTTTGCGAACACAAACAAACGGATATAAAAAAAAATGTAAATTCGTCAGCGCGCGCGCGCGCGCGCACACACACACACACACACACACACACACACACATCCTCACTGATACATAAACTCGAACACGTACTCAAAACGAACGCGGGCAAATACCCATATTATATTCACCTGTACATTATACGTGTGGTTCACCCAGTCCAGCTTTCCAGACTCATAAATACGCCACCTGAGACGTTTCGGAAACACATTGTCGTTTCTCCCATTCAAATAGGTTGGACTGAACCTAGCGCCTTCTAAAGCTTTGTTTGTCTATTTGTTTGTTTGTTTGTTTGATTTTTTGTTTGAGTTAGGTTTTTACGTTCCTTTTCAGCACACTTAAGACTCTATACCAGAGACGATGCTTGACGCCCCTTGGGGGCACCGTCGTGTGGGTATCGTTGAAACACTACAAAAAAAAACCCAGAGAGAAATCAACAACTAAATTATGAAAATCGAATCCAGAAGCTTCCCCACCAAGAGGCAAGCGCTGAATCTGGTGGAAGCATGACACCATCAATTTCTTGTCTGCTTAGTAATCCACTGACAAAATGGTGTCCCATCAAAGTCGACCTGTGATTTCATATATTGTTTCTAGACTTTGGAGAGCCGGTTTCAGGCCAAGGTTCCCTCATATCCCAATGAAGAGAGCATAAATGAAGATAGTGATGAGTGTTTTCTCCGAAAAGGTTCCTCCCAGCCGGACGGTAATGAGATGGATCTGTCAGATTTGTTGCCCTTACAAGCTTTGATTAACAGATTCTCTTCAGGACAACCTAGTTTGTCAATAGTCAAGTTTACCGACTGCTCACTGATTAGAAAATGAGCCCGACGTGGGTACTGATGTAGCCTAGAGAAGATAGATATTTTTGTCATAACTACTCAGGGCAAGACATATCGATATTCTGTAAATGTGGATTCATTGATTATTGTTGTTTGGTGTAACAATAGGAACGTTGCAAGAAACCTTGTAGCTTAGTTCATGGCAAATCAGTCTAACGTGAAAAGTTGAGCTTGAATGCCATAACCTCTATGCGTTGAGCTCATTCAAAAGGTTCGTCTTGGTGCATTGGTATGCCTTTAAGATGTCCATGAGTCCATGGAAGCCTGTTTTCTTAAGAAGTAATAATTATGTAGTTCAGTGTTCAATCTATATGTCTTGGCAGATGTGCAATCGATGTCTGTTCCGCAGAATATAATACAACAAATCCAAGTTAAATCGACCGAAAATAAAATATTTTTTTTTAAAATCGAAATTCGATTATGCACCATTGATCAGTCGCGCTACCATATTTCAGTGCAGCTTATAGCAAAGCACATCCATGTATTATTTCCCTGCAAATAAAATAAAGCCCTAGAGGTAAGAGGCTGGCAAAATCTAAATAAATGCGTAACAAGTTTGAAGCCTTCAGCTGTCTTGGAATTTCAACACAACAATGAAAGACGTCTTTATTAACGCAATTTGTGATTAAAATGACATAGGCATGAAAACAATTGCATTTTCATCAGTTTTTTTTCCTATTGTTGCTTGAGAACTTACGAATTAACAATGGGATTTCTTAGGTTCTTACCATCGTAAGAATGACATTAGATCATCAGTGCTGAATACCCTATTCGTAGCGTTCAACGAGCAGAGTTAAAGTGGTAAGAGATTTCATCGTTAATGCGCAAGTTATCAAATAACAAAAGGAAACAAAACTGAGCAAAACGCCAGTGCATCGATATTACGATTTGTATGAAACTTGCAATGCTCATGCTAAGGGCTGTCTGCCGGGCCTCAAAAGTGAATTGCTTGTG
>JAWQUT010000059.1:829778-835972 GCA_033807755.1 Ellobium chinense
AGATAATTGCCAATTTACTGCTGGCTGATATTTACACTGGTATTTACATTCTCTACACTCTGGATAAACAACTAGCTCGTTTATCTCTCCTATACCAGCCCGTCCCTCTCTCTCTCTCTCTTTCTCTCTTTCTCTCTCATTACCTTCTCTCTATTTCTCCCTCTGTCTCTGTCTCACTCTCTCTCTCTGTCTCGAAGTTGAGGGCGTGCAATTGCAAACTATCTGTCTGAAGGCATGGCATGATACAAAAGTCACGTGTGCGAACGATTGAATACGCCTACGGGTACATGTGTACCAGGAGGATTAAAAAGAGTGACCGTTTCTTGTATCTTCCAGCAGAAGTCTCTGTTCGGTAGACTACTCGCAAGCTTCTCTGACTGACCAACCAACCGACCGACCAACCAACCGACCGACCGACCAACCAACCAACCAACCAACCAACCAACCAACCAAACAAGCCAACAAACAAACAAACAAAACATACTGAAGTCAGCTCTCTATTTGTTTTTTTTTCCCTACAAATGTTCTGAGAAAATAGATGGCACTTTACTCTAACCTACACGGAGTGGGCCAAAGTGCAATAACTCAAACAGTTAACAAAAGAGCTGTGATTCAATTTGAAGCACATATAATTCATAGAACGATATAATCTATAACAGCAGTAGCACTGGTGACTGTAGTAGTAGTAGTAGATCGAGGAATAGTAGTGATGATTGTGATACAGTACAATAATATTTGTTTTATGTTGAATAGATCTATCTTGGCGCTGTATTTTTGTCATGGCACAAAAAAACCCCAAAAACAAACAACACAAAAAAGAACAAACAAACAAAAAAAACAACAAACTGGGACCAGAGTGTCGGACCTAATTATATGAGGCATGCTATTCTTAGACTTAATAATATATATTTTTAAGTTGTCTGTTGTTACGTGACCCTTACAGTTTTATTTGAAACGTACAGCATTAGAAGACGATGTCGCTTGCCTAAACTGCGCCAAATTTCAGTAGTGTGAAATTTAAACTTTTGAAGTTATTAAATTTGAAATTAGGTAACTCTTTTCTTGCTTGGGAGAAGGGGATATAATATTTGTTAATAAGAGTGTAAGGACGTGGCGGACGCGGGTAGATGGGATCATATTTTCATTACAGAGCAGCCATCTTTGTTGGATGACATTAAGCCTATGATGAAAACCACAAAGCCAGTGTTCATTACTGAAATGTCATACCAGGGGTAGAAGAACTCTTCAATGAACTCGCGAGATTACCGTCTTCATAGCGCGACCTTCGGGATGATGCAAGGATGGCCTTCGATATTTCACGATGGCATTTCGAGACGAGATTACGAGTGGACAAAGCGAGGAATGAGCTGGGAAATGTCCCGGGTGAACTTGCTGGCTTCTTAGAGTGAGTGGGGCCATGATAACGTCAGAAAGCTGCTGATCAGCTACATCTGTCAAATACGGAGTCACTGTGCTTTTCGGAGAGGCGTTGAGAATGTTGATGAATGATCTGACCTATCTGGATAATAATATGTAAATTCGAGTGAACGGACCATTTTATGGAAAGTCACACGGAAAAACATAAAGTTTTCTAACATGCTGTAACTTTATTAAGTAACTCATCTCCATCCAAAACCTCTCCTTCCGGCTAAGTTTTTTTTTCTTTTCAACAATGTATTGTAAATGATTAGGGTGCATGAAAGTCTCCACGGACGAACAGCTTACTAAGAGAGAAAGAGAGAGAGGGAGATAGAAAGAAAGAAAGAGCATTTGGTAGCTATGTAAGAATGAAAGTGGATGGTAGATGAGTTGTGAACGCGAATGATATGGTATGTACTAATGGGAAGACTGATGTGTGACAAATAACAGTACAAGATGAGGTGCTAATGGATTTAAGTGGTGACATATGATTACAATAAAGTAACCGCAACTTGAACCTGATTCTGATATTCTTTGAAGCCCTCCTAGTTCTCCGCTAAACGTTCTGTCCTTGGCCAACCGCCTAACTTCACCGAGCAGATCACAGCTGGCTACACTTACTATATTATGATATTAAAAGCAGTTGCCTATGTTGAACACGTAATAATTATCATGATGAGAAGTAGAGTAGTCTAGTCAATAGCAATAACAATAACTTTATTAGCTCTGGTATGCAGAACATACATACGAGCAAACGTTACAGATATAGCTTAACAGTTACAATTGGCAAGCATAACGCACAGCGGCGCAGTTACAAAACAAAACTATACAGAAGTTACGCACGCACTTTCAAGCTATAAATTTACACGAGGCATTATTAACCTAATAAATGCACATAAATTCAACAAGAATTTTGATCCAATCGTGCTAAGTAATTCCTAGACTATATTTCATCATGTTTGAATTATGTCTATAATATTTGGTAGATACTTAATTCTTTCTTCTTGAAACTTTATACATTCAAATAAATAGTGGAATTCATCGCAGACAGAATATAATTATGTGAATTTTGAAGGGAAACTTCAATGTTTGTGAGTGCATGTGAACGAGAAAATAGGGTCTCTGAGTGAGAATAGCTCGTTGATTGCAGACAGTCCTTTGTGTTCGCCTGAGACATTTTTTTGTCTTATTCTGAGATTTTTTAAGTTAATCAGCGAGTTTTCTACGCATATCTGAGCGCTCTGTGTGCTTTATCTCAAAGAATCTTCTGCGTTCATCTGAGAGGTTGAGAATGCCTTTTGTATAGAGTTGGGATATACTTCTGTGAGCAGCTGACATGAGTCTTTTATTCTCATTTAAGAAAATATTTTATGCTTATCCGAAGTGGCTCTGTGTGCTCATCATAGAGTGTACTCTCTTATCATAACAGAGAGAGAGAGAGAGAGAGAGAGAGAGAGAGAGAGAGAGAGAGAGAGAGAGAAGAGAGAGAGAGAGAGAGAGAGAGAGAGAGAGAGGAAATATCTTCTCTTATTATCACAGAATGAGTGTCAATTGTGTTCATTTGAGAGAGGTACTTCCAGCAGAGCGCCACGTTAATTAGGCAAATTTCTGAAAAGTTTTAATTTTACAGTAATTAGTTTTGGTTGTTTCCAACAGGAGTTAATGTATTCTTTAAATATAAACCGAAACTAATTGCTGTAAAGTCAAAGCTTTTAAGAAATTAGCGGAACGGAAGTGGTATTCTACTAGAATTGCCCAGAGTTGTTCCCCTTGTTAACGTAATGCCGAACCTCCTGTATTCCCGTGATAACCAGCTGATGGCTACCATACTACGTATGTTATGACATTAGGATCAAAGGGATATCAAATATCAAGGTTAAATTATACACTTATTATGGTTCTTCATCTAGGGACATTCTTTTTGGATTATTGGGAAGTCTCCAACTTGGGCAACGGCACTGGGGGACTAAGGCTTTAAGGGTACATCCAAATAACTGACCAGTTGACGGCTGACATACATTTAGTATTTATTATCCATTGGCTGATAGGATCCTTAACTTTTGATGACTTGCGAAATTTATCAAAGCTTTGTATATTTAGGTGGTAACGAAGTGAAACTGAAGAGCAAGCCCTCAAGACAGTCATGAATGTATGGCAATGAAATTAATTGTTAAAAAAATGCAAACGGTCTGAGAGTATTTGCGCTGTGATATTTCGGAAACTAGTGGTCAGGCTGTTCTTTAGTAGTTAACTCAAACTCATTTCCAGTTTAAGCAGAATGTAAGTAGTAATGTGACTACGTCGTCATTTCTCGCCTCCGAAAGCAAGAGATCCACCAGTCAGTGAAAGGCAACGTAAACAGACCATATCAATCAAGTCTGTTCCTATGACAAAGGAATAGAAGAAAACCGGAAGTAATGATTGTTGGAATTGTGGCTTGCGATGCCGGATGACCGTGCAAGCATAACAACTGTGGGTGATCTATAAAAAGGAGAGGTCTAATCACAGAGCGGCACAACAACGGTTATTTTTCAGACAGTCAGAGTCGTTTCTTTTCTTCATGAGTGTCGATTAGGAAGGGCGTGAGTTGGCGTGTAACCGTTAACTGTTTTGCATGGCTGAAATTTGTGCGCAGCTGAAGTAAAGCAACATTCAACGTCAAATTTTCTCTGTTCCGCTAGCGCTTTGCCATTAACGGAGCCTACTCTTCAAGATATTGACATAACTTTGCACACTAACACTGACTGTAGAGCTCTCAGTCTCGTATTCGTGCTCACGCGCAGTACACCCATGGGTATTCCACAGTGTAGGAAGATCGCCGCTGGTTTGTCCTGTGCTCGGGATAAGACAACCATAAAAGTGTTCGTATTTTAGTGAGGATCTACTTTCGCCTAAGTCCACGAAATGAACTTCACTTGTGGAAATTACTTCCCTCGTAAAAAAAAATTCTTTTCATATATTCATTTTTTCCCCCTAAAAGCTTATAGATGATAAGTGATGTGTGTAAGGAGCGGTAATCCTCAAGTGACTAGGATCCACAGATGGGCAGAGCTGTAGAGAATCAGTACGCCCGAAGATAGACAACAAAAAATAAGCTGTAAAGGGATCACAAAAGCCCGCCTCCTCTTCCATCAAAACCACAGAAAATTAATTACAAATGGCTACACCGGTATGGTGGTAGACATGATCTATCATCAGAAAAGAAAACAAAAATGATATCACACACACACACACACACACACACACAAATGTCGAACTTCTACAAGCATCAGTTAGTTTGGGCTCCGCCATACGGTGTAAATTATGACCCAAAACCCGGCTTGACTTGACAAATCCTTCCTGGCACACTCGAATTCGACAAACAGCAACATCTAAGCAGCTTAAAGGATGAACTTAGGCGGTCGTCTTTTTGACAGAAGATTAGTAGTAAGTGAGCTAGCTGATCACGACACGAAGTCTGCCATTTCGTCAGAGAATCACGAGAAAGTAAAACAAAATGAAACCATTGCTCTGCCAAAAACCAATGGGTTTGAAGAGGTAAGCTTTATGTTGGAGCACTCAAAATATCGTCCTTCTTTATAATCCTAAATTTAATTCATTTAATGCAAATTCAATTACAGCGTTCAGCGACAGGCAAACGATTGACTCTAATTAGTAACAGATTAATTTAAAATCTAGTGCAAGGCAGACTTTCATGACTGCTCTCTCCGTTGTTGTTTTTTTTTTTGGGGGGGGGNGGGGGGGGGGGCTACCATAGTTACCTGCAAATAATCTGCAAGAGACTAATATTTCGTTCTTTGTTTTCACACTCACTCAGTGCACAAGTATGCCAGGAAGTGAGAAACAATGTTCGAGAGACAACAAAACGAAGATGGCAATCAGTGCCACTTGTCACTTGTCACTTTTGTAAGTGGACACAGACCTTAAATTCTCTCTCTCTCTCTCTCTCTCTCTCTCTCTCTNCTCTCTCTCTCTCTCTCTCTCTCTCTCTCTGGCCTTCCCGCCTCTGTCCTAGACACACCGGCGACATTGTGACTTCCCCATCCCGTTCCCCCCTCCTTCCCCTGCAAAAAAAACAACAAAACTCATAAATCTTTCCTTCCCTCCACCAGCCAATGTGAAAACTAACATCCGATCGGATTTGAACTCAGAGACAAATAAATCAGAAGTGGTTTCATGACGGTTGGAATTAGCGAAGAAATAGATCTTTAAATTTGCAATGTCTGACATTATGATTAAATCAATAACAACAACAAAAAAAACCCCAACTAAATAGAAAATCTGTCGGGGTCATAGTTCAGACATGAGTGTAGAGAAATTTGATATTATCCGAAATCGAATTCCGCAAAATTTAGCGTTTGTCCACCCCCCCCCCCCCCCCCCCCCCCNCCCCCCCCCCCCTTACGTGACATTATCTTTGCTCTGAGCATACTCTCATCCACTATAATTGGGGAGCAGTATCATACCAGTTCGATTATTGTCCAGACATATGACAAATATGACCAGCAAAGGACCCGATTTCGAGTGCTCAGTGGATCCCTGTGGACAAACTTTAGGTCACAATCAACTGGAATGCAGTGCCCAACCAGTGATGATACCACCCGCTAGTGGACTGATTCAAGTCTCACTGGCAGGGGAGGTGAACAGCAAAAAAGAGACGTGGTTTACGTGTATACACTTCTGCAAAATAGCCGAGTTTATAATTATATAAGAAAGTTCTGGAAACTCCGGGACGTTATAATTATATTACAGACTGAGCCAGTCGCTTGAGAATG
>JAWQUT010000059.1:840978-870978 GCA_033807755.1 Ellobium chinense
TGTGTGTGTGTGTGTGTGTGTGTGTGTGTGTGTGTGTGTGTGTGTGTGTGTGTGTGTGTGTGTGTGCGCGCGCGTGTGTGTGAGTGTAAGCTTGGGTGTTTAGGATGCATATTTTTCTATCACTGTAAAGCGCTAAGAACTTGTTTCTGATGAGCGCGCTATAAATGCAATTTATTATTGTTATAGTTATTATCATTATTATTATCATTATTACTACTATTATTATCATCATTATTATACGGAGCCCTATTCTCATCTCGAATTTTCATTACTGGGCGGAAGTTCCTCTCAAAACTGATACCGAATATGTGTTTGTGCTTGAACTAACAAACTAACAAGGTTTCATATAATGATTTGCGAAGAAACTTGATCATGCGGATAATGACATATTATGTGGTGAGTCTTCGGAGATGGAAGATTTTAGTACAGACATTAGTACCGAGGTGGAACAAAGCATTAATGTGACCCAGTATCGCTGCTGGAGACCCTAACAACTACAGGAAATGACTGGCCCTTTCGATGACAACAACTCCCTGGGAAGAGATAATCATTAATTAATAACACATAACACAAGTATTAGTAAAACACAACACCCATTCTTCGACTGGGTTTGCTGTGTCTGAATAGCGAATTCTGATACATGGTATAGGTCTACTGAATGACGACAGACAACAAAGTATAGCGCAACCTTTGACCCATAAACTCTAACCAAGACAAGCAAGCCATATTTTATTTCAGCAAATTCAAACAGAAACTGACGGTGTAACACTAAGCCTTTCAAAGAAGAATTAGGTTTTAAAACAATGAAGCATTTTCAGATAAAACAAAAATTGCCACCAATGCCAAAAATGGTGGCATGTTTGATTTCGTGAGCGTAGACAGTTTTGTCGTGAAATGCTCAGGCGTTGTTATATGCAATAACACTCTTAGCTTAAATTAAAGTATGATACCAACCATTCGACGTGTTCTGTTTAAGTTAGTGCAGTAGTAGACCTAGTCTATATCTGGCTGAGAATGAACAGTAGTCAGTATTGTGGAGCAGCGTGGTCCCCTATGGCATGGGAGGGACAAAATGGTTACGGCTTTGGACTTAAAATCTAAAAGTCGTGGGTTCGATTCTCACGGTCGTACTGTATGTGCTTTGGGAAAGCATTTCGTTCACATTTTCTTCAGTCCACTTGTCTGTGAAATAGGTACCTTGCTGCAGACAGTGAAAGATATTGTTACAATGCTAATGATCAGCCCCTTTAAATGGCAAAGGCATGGCATTGTATGCCCCAGGGAGTTGAGAAAGTCCTTGAGTGATATCTCCTATTGAGGTAACACGAGTTATAATGTGAAGTCGTGCGAGATGGCATTGACCTAAATACGAGACTTACATACCTGATCTATTATTATTACAGTGAACTTGAGTGGACTATTATATTAAGTACCATTTAATACGTATGCCTTGTTATTAAGTATGAATTTCACATGCATGGAGTCTCTTTTATTGCATCATTTCATTACTCAGCTAGACCTCGACATTAAAGTTACCTCAGTAATAAATATAAATATGTTTTCCATGCACCAAGATATACTTTATATCGAGGTTGTATTGTATTATAAATAAGCGTATAAATATGAAAATATATATCATGAACGTTGACAAGACAGCCTCGGGCCCGGTGCCCTTATATAAAGTATGTTTTCTATCTACTTCCCATGACTGACGCATACATTTTCACCCTATGAATGACACCTCCCATCCCTCTCATTAATTATTCGTCACCCTCGTTCATTTGCCCCATTCCACATGAAGTATCCTTTTGCCAGGCTAATGGAAACGGGCGATTCAACAGTGGCCAATGCAATGCTATCTTTCTGCTGTCTATCCTAGATCTAGACTGTGTTGTTTAGTGTATTGTCATATTACAGCATTGCGTTTAACTATCGTGCCATGCGTAGTTCCCATTATTTCAGGAGGGGTAAAAAAAACAATGATAACAATAGTAATAATGAGGTTAATGCAATGAGTCTCGCATCCAGGTTAATGCCCGCTCACGCGACTTCCTATAATTATTAGTGTCACCTGAACAGATCACTCAAGAATATTCTCAATTCCCTGGGGAGCATACAGCGCCGATGCCTCATACAAGCGCTGCTCATTATTTCTGACATCTGCGAGTTTGCGTATTAACGATGGGATATCTTACCATCATAAGAATTACATTAGTGCATTGCTAATGCATGTACCCTTAGTAACGTTCAACATACAGAGTTAATACAATTCTTACGACGATAAGATATCCTACCGTTAAAACGCAAGCTCTCAGGTATCTGTCACTGCCTTTAGCAGAATGGTGGATTGAGAAAAAAAAATGTGAAAGAATTGCAATGTAAGGCATTTCCAACATGACCATGGCGAGAATCGAACTCGCGACCCTCAGAACTTGAGTCCACTGCCATCAGGCTTTTCCACAACGCAAGTTCAGTTTTGTTTTGGTCATTACTGTAGATAAGAAGACAGTTCGTATATAAACAAAAACTATACAGTTCTATGTTTATCTGTATTACGAATGATAATTATGCATAACACTCTATGACATTGTGAAACAATTTATCTGCGGGGCATCACAGGCAAAAAAAAAATCGTAGTTTCATTTTTTTTTTCATTGATCAATATCATGTTTGGCCTAGATTTTTGAACCAGGTCTGAACCGGCATAGCACATGTAACGGCTTAAAAAAATTCAAACGCACGTACGTGAAAATTTTATGAGACGTGATTCAAGGCTCGGCAAATTCACCAAAAAAGTTCAGTTTATACCAAGTTCAGTTCATTAAGGGCAAAAAGCCCTATGATCAAGTTTAACTCAGTTTTACAAAAAGTGAGTAGTTTTCAAACCCGATCTGTTTCCCTTGATTTTAGAAATCGGCATTCGATTCTGGTTTTCGAGGTAGATGTGAACTGAACTGAAATTCAGCTAGAAAATTAAAGTCCAGGTAAAAAACCCAGAGTAGCTACAGTTCAGATCCAGATCAGTTCGTCCAAAATTGCTATTTAGCTCAGATCAAGTTCATGTGAACTGAACTTAAGCTCACGAACTGCGTTCATTTGATCTCAGTTCTGTCCACCCCTGGAGTGAATACCAATAGGCCTAAAAGGAAACTGTAGGGTTCACAGGATCCCGTTTTCCTCCTAACTACTCTAATGCCGAATACGATTTGTAAGTCAGCACGGACGAAGCATTAGGTGAGTACAAACAGCTCTCCTAAATTCAGACTAACAAAGCAACATTTCCTAAACACAAACTAACAAAGTAACAAGCCTTTCCAATCACGGAAATGCCAACAAGTTCCAGTTTCGATCTAGGCAGAGTACAGATGCGAGCTGAGATAATGTTGTTAATGATATGCAACTCATACAGATTTTCACCCCGGTTATCGCATCCTTCTCAAAGCTTGTCATTACATGTGCCATGCTAATCTTCATAGAAATCTAGAACCTGAAATGTCACACGGCATGTTGTAATGTCCTTCAAAGGGACACAATCAATTTACAGCACTAGGGAGATGCACGAGTTATGAAGGGCGTCCGCCATATCTTCAGGAGATCAGACTTTGATTATTCTTTATTTATTTGAGAGTGGCTGAGGAATATGTTTGAAGACCCCCGCTGGAAAAAAAGGGAAATGCTACTCCATTTTGATTAGGTCAGCGTAAATTTTTATCAGAACTCTCTGAACACTGAAACATCTTTGTTTTAGCTTTTCTGGCCAGAGAATGCAAACTAGAGTGTAAGAGTTTTAATACAGGGCGTAGCTCTCATAGAAGCATGTTAGTTATTGTCATTCTGTGTTACTGAAATGTCACACGGCGGCATATTATAATGTCCTTCAAGGAGACAAGGAACACAATCATGCCGGACGTTGCAGAGTCTCTTGAAATGGCTTATAAAGTTACCAGCGCGTAATTACAAAAAAAAAATATTAAAAGGAAACGTTTGGCAAGAAAAATCAGGGAGGACAATGCGGGAGCTTACAGCAAAGCGGGTCAGTACAGTCTACGCAGCAGTGGTGTTTCCACTACTAGGATGAAATAAATTCAGCATAGGCCGTGATTAAGTAGCACAAGGCGCCTCGGGCCTAGCCTCCCGCTGGCTGCGTAACCATTTTCACGGATAATAATCAATCGTTCCGCGTGTTGTTTGCCGGCTGATCGGGCGACATTAGGCTTCGAAAACCGCGTCACACGGTCGGCTCTGGCACTGATAATTATTCTACNAAAAAAAAAAATCAAAAGGAAACTTTTGGCAAGCAAAATCAGGGGGGACAATGTGGGAGCTTACAGCAAAGCGGGTCAGTACAGTCTACGCATCTGTGGTGTTAACACTACTAGGATGAAATAACTTCAGCATAGGTTATGATTGAATAACGCGAGGCGTGTCAGGTCCAGCCTTCCGCTGGCTGCATGACCAGTTTTACGGATAATACTCGTTCCACATGTTGTTTGCCGGCAGATCAGGTGACATTGGGCTGTAAAGTCCGAACGCCGCGCCACCTGGTCGATGCTGGCATTAAAATTTATTCTACCGTTGCCCCCAACATTGTGGAATGAAAATGAGAACCGGTTCTACCGTAGCGTCACAAGGGTTAACATGGTATTGGTGCAAGGACTTCATTGTCACCTTCCTGTGGGTCTACCAGTGAAGGAGTATATGAGGCTTTACCGATGCGCAAACTGCCGTGAATGTAGTACGACCGTGGGCTTGCGTGTCGTTCTCAGATTCCAACGACTGGTAAATGTATAACCTCTGTAGGTTTTATTCATCAACAGTATCGTGTACGTTGTCCTGACATTGTAAAACAACATTTTTCTCATTCAAGTCCGGCGTAAATTAATGGTTATGTTTGTAGCCAGAAGAATAAACAGATACAACCCTTACTGACGGATTTAGTTTGTGTCTTGTGTGTACTTGTAAATTGTCCTTGTTGGTGTAGCTTGTCACGTGCCACATCCTTCTCTAAGAGGTATACTGTACACGTTTACTTCCACAGGATGATATCTCGCATATATTTGTATACGTCTATGTAGCACTGCGAATGAAGTGTATAATTTTGTACGTCATTGTGACAGAAAAAGTTGTATTTTAACTCCCTTTTCATTCATTTTGCCACAAAAAAAACCTTAGAATCACCATCTCTCCCATCATGCAACCATTTCCATATAAATTTCTTAATTTATTTCAAAATAAACCAAAGATTAACATTACACAGCGCTCAAACATCAAGATGAAAATGCATACTCAAATATGAGGTAAGACAAAATGAAGGCACTACATGTGTGTGGTCACACAGCCAGAATGAGCTAGATCTAGGGAGAAAATAAACTCAATTTTATCGGATTCTCAGATAACTTTAAATCAAAACAGAGGCATTTCCATGAGTTATCTTTTCGGTATCGGAATTCTGATGTTTTAAAATTAATTTTGTCCGAAATTCTTTCCGTGAGACACTGCTCAAGGACAGCAGAGTGAGCACTTTTTCGTCATCAACATGCAATTGCACACCTAAATAAGAGATAAAAACAAAAAGAAGACACACTATTTGTATAGTCACAAAGACAGAATGAACCAGATCTGGGAGAAAAAACTAACCAAAAACTCCATGCTATGAGATTTTCAGAGAACTTTAAAACAAAACAGAGGAATTTCCGGGAGTTCTCTCTCTGTATCGGAATTTAGAAGTTTTAAAATGAATTTTGTCCAGAATTCAGTCCTGTAAAAATAACGCTGCTCAAGGACAGCAAAGTGAGCACTCCTCGTCTGTTCTTTGGTCTTGGAATTGCTCACAGTGCAGCCTGAAAGGAACGGTCGATGAAGAACAGACTTAGAAAAAAGTCTGCTTCGTGTACAAACTGCCTGAGGGAGGAAGGTATTTTGCCTCAACACATCATCACAATCAGAGACTGTTTTGTGTCCAAACCACCCGAGAAAATGCACGTCTTTGTTCTTGGGAACACCCTAAGCCTGACGTAGAAATCTGTTTTCTGTAATGGAAAGGTTTCCATCTGGATGTCGATATCAAAATCAGAATTTCGTGGGAAGGGTCACACATTCCAGTCTGAAACATGGGACTACTTCTGTCGCCTCTAAAATGGATTCAGCCAACACCTAACACCCACAGCTTTCAAGTAATATGCTCTCCTCGAGGAGACACTGGCTGCAGCAGCATGTTTTGTAACTCATTCTATATTTCCTTCCTCTTCATGAATGACCTAGTAAATATGGGCTCTGTGGAATTACTGTTATGCCCTGAGAATAGCCTTTCTCGCGCAATGGCGTCCAGTCTTGCCATTCTGCGGCATCATTTTTATGTATGCCATCTTTTCATCCCTGAAACCTTATACACATATCTGAGTGACAAAGCCATCTACACTGAACATAGGCCAAGTAAACTACTGAAAACAAAAAGGAAATGCTGCTATTTAACTGGGCTTGTTTCACATAGTTTGGGCACAGAGCTCATTTTAAAATTATTTGAAATGATTTCGATTTTTGTTGTTGTTGTTGTTGTTGTTGTTGTTGTTACTACTGCTGCTGCTGCTGCTGCTGATGATGATGATGCTACTTCTGATGCTGTTTTAACACAGATCTACAATCAAACCACTATCTTCCCGTCGAAAGAACCCAGTACTCAACTCGACTCGGCTTATTTGTTTAAGACTTTGCCAGATCCTGAGTTTATCTAGTACGTAATGGGACAAAATGTTCTCCCAAAATGACAAAAAAAAACCCCAAAACAACAGCAATGGAATTGAATGAACAGTATGCCTGTCTGAATATAGAGCAGCACTTCAAATTAAGATAACAGTTCATAACTGTGTGTTCATAATGATTAAGCAGAGGCATCGCAATGAGTGATGTGATCAAGGCATTGACAAAGCACTGTTATGAACTTCAGTCATGACAAGAAACTTACCTGAAGTAATAAGTCCAAGTAATGAAGTGAGGAGATATGCTGCAAGATAGCAAGGCATCGCTTGGGCTGTCCCTACTAAGGCCATGTTGTAAACATCCCACGGTTGTTGTCAAGGGCTTCTGCCAAGATGGAGAGCCAAGCTCTACATACAGCTATTTCGAAATTATCTCCAAGGCACAACCTTCTTATGTGTAGGCTAATCCAGCCCGTTTTAGATCAAGGCACCACGATGTATCCACGCAGGCAAACCCAGACTTTGTGTAAATATGTCAAACCTCTATGGAACGCAACTTTCACAGAGATTCTCTGGCAATTAGATTAGATCTAGATACATGCAGGTCTTCAGAAATTAGATCAAACTCATGTGTGGACCTCTCTCTACTGCCTGCGTCACTGTGAAAACTCGGAGCTATGGCTTTCTTTATGTGCGATCGCCCGCCTCCAAGTCACTGACACGAAGTTTTCCAGTAATTTGATCAAATTCAGATGTAGATCAAGCCACTATGAATATCAAACCAATCTGGTAATGGCTATGTCAAAGCCACGACACCCTTTCAAAGTAAAATCTACTCTCACAGTCATTAATTTACACTAAGATTTCCAAACTGTTTCCGAGGTACTCAGAGCTGCCGTAAATACAGACCAAGACACTTTGTTCTTCCTACGTGCCGGTGTTGACAAGCTTGTTTGATGGTAGGTGAAATTACTGTAATTCTCACGTCTGTGATGTCTAGCGGTTTGAGCCCACCTTTGATCGAGATCCGGTGTCCACTGAACTTACGTATGAGGCTGTATTCAAGCAGTTTCCTATCTTTGGAATAAAAATACTTGCTCACAGAAATAGTCACACTGCCTCACCGATGACAGACGAAACCCTCTTCAGTAAGAAGTATCCACTTCTACATCATCCATGAGTGGATCATATTTCAAGGCATCAGGCAGTATAGGCACAAAGAAAAATATTCCATATCAGAGAAGACCTCAGTTGTACCCAGTCACGAATCCCGCTAGTACAGAAAATTACACCACATCACCTTTTCAAATGATTTCTACTCTTCAGGTGGATCAACTGGAGAGACTGGACTTTCGTTGGCAACAAGTCGTTAATATGAACAACTCGTTCTAGCTCTAACTGGTTGAAACTTTTCACACTTGAAATTCACCGGAAGGCCACTTTGAAGTTTTCTACTTTAAAGCTGGAACCACAGTTAGCCAAGCGTAATTTAGAGGGCGAAATATCATCTACGCCAAACCGTTTCTACGTTCAGGCCATCCAAGTTCAATAAGTTTACACTGTCACATGTAGAATACATCTGAAGGCCACTTTGAAGGTCTTTTTCTTTAAAAATGGGACCACAGTTACCCAAATATCACTTAGGAAGTGGTATATCTTACCTGACGCTAAATAACTTGCACAACCATTTCATCCTACTTTAACTAGTTTATACTGTCTCGTCCAGAATTTACCTGAAGGCCACACTGTCTTGTATTTCCTCTTCCCGCCTCCTCCGCGTTTCCGCGCAGCACAAAACAACATACGCTAAGGAAATCGAATTTTCTGCAGCAGGCTATGTTTTCGCCTTTATTCAAATCTCAGTACATTTAAAACAATGAAGAATCCCTTTTCTCAACACGTTAGCTCGTGCTTTTTATTGCTGCGAGTAATCGATTTGCACATGTCTAAGCTTGCTCTCTTGTGCAATTCTCTTCATAATCAGATTTTATTCCAACGCAGAGCGAAAAAAAAACCAAACCATGCACGGTATTACTATAATCGTATATTATTGTCTGCTGCTGTTTTCCTCTAGTTTTGTCGATTTATGCTGAAGAATTTTAGAAATGGGACAACAGCTCGCTGTCCTGGAAGATGCAATGGAGACGACTTGGTTTTTTGGGGTCCTCATCCCTAATGTGGACTCACTCATGTCTTCCTAGGTGTGTAGTCACCCGCGATATCATCAAGTCGGCTTTATTGGGCAGACCTGCGAAATATCGAAGAAAAAGGAAATAATGTGAGCCACATTCATGCTAGATATGGTTCATCGAGGCTTTGTCATAACTGGGAGCCATTTTATGTTTTACAACACGATGAAAAACATTGTCTTTTATCTACTGTATTATATCAACATTCATGTACATTATACGGATGTGTGCTGCTCACAAGCGACTGTTCCAAAATGGAAATAATAGATCTTTGTTTTGTATCACAGGCTCAGGTTTTGTCAAAGCCCCGAAAATAGCAAGCACTATCGCTAAAGAACGACAATGCTGGTAGTTATGAATAACAAGGTAATACTTGACGACAAAGTTGATGATTGTAATAGCACAGTTAAAAAAAGACAATTGGTTGTGGTGCTGGTGGTGATGGTGATGATGGTGGGGTGATAGCAGAAATCGTGATTACAGTCGTTGTAAAAGCAGTGGTAAGAGTACATGTAGTAGAGGGAGTGAGAGAAAAAGTGTAAGAAGTATTAAAAACAGTTGTAGATGTAGTAATAGCATCAGTAGTGTTTGCGATAGCAGTAGAAGTGGCAGCAAGCAGCAGCAGCCGTAAACAAAACAGGAGAAACAGATTTCAGAACAGAAATTGCAATATTATATATGATCATATTAACAGAGCCCACAGCTATAATTATGTAAAGAATAGTCGTTGTAATCATAATGAATTCTAATAGTAGCCATATCTGTAAGTTTATTGAAATCCGTAAATATGACCTCTACTAGAACTGTCACGCGAGCATATTGATACACTAAAAAAAAAAAAAAGAGTTATGATTATTTTGATCGCCGAGACGTCGGTGTGTTAACGATAATCAATCTTTATCACATTCCTAAGGTCTCCTATTTTAGCCACAATCCTTTTCTTGTTTCTCGTTTTGTTTTTTTTCCACAAAAGATTAAGGACGTTATAACGGCCTGGCATCGTTAGTTTGCGCTTCCAGCTGAAAACAGTCCTCCGTTTTCATTAGAATTCGATCTGCACGAAGAGACACCTTTCTGCAGCCTTCGGTTCTGAGACCTGATTAACGCCGCGCCCGTTTACAGCGTCCGCTCTACTTCCGGTTGTACCTTGAATATTCCCCGGAGGTTCCACTCACTGTATTAATACGCGTCGCTCCGTCAGATACGCCATCTTGGCCGAGCGTGTGTTTGGTGAATTAATAATAGGACGGTGAGGCAGAGGTAATGAAGAAACCTAATGAAGATCTGTTGTAGGGAAGCCTATGGGATAATATTAAAGGGAAAGGAGGTCGAAGCAGTTTAAAGGCTAACGAGAAATGAGAAAAATATTATCGAAGGAGAAAAAGAAGGTAGCGATTTGTAAAGAAGGCTAATGGCGGTGGAGAAAGATGAGAGAAATATATTAATCGTTTTTCCTGATCGATTCGTATGTTTGATTTTTTTTTCTTTAATGTTTAACAGGACCCCAACATATCTTACTTGGACTAAAAATGAAAAGAGTCCTTAAGTCCAATGAAATACATACTGTACTTTCCACGAATACCCAATTTGTCGACTGGTCGGTATCACAAAATGCAGGTGTCATCCTTTACAAAAGAAGAATGCTGAGTCAAATTTCAAATTTTTTACTGATTTGTTCACAGTTTAGGTTACAACATCACTGCATTCGCACTTTGCAACAGAAATGCAGTCCTGACAAATTAATCCCATCGACTGACAGACTTTGTCATGCCAGCGAGGAAATGGGATCCCCAGCACTATACTATAAAGATGAAATTACATTCACAATATAAATTAGAGATGACAGTTTGGATTAGACTACACCCGGTAAGCACTCTATGAGGTCCGTCCGCGGTTATCTCCCCTGCAATGTTCGAACCTAATGGAGCTTGTCCCGTCGCGTTTGTTAATACCGTCGGGTGCCAAAGCAAAGCCATGCATAATGGCAATTCAGCAACGACTCTCGGAAAAGTCTGGCTCGCCACTGTCATTGTTCCCCGACACAAAGCTCGGCAGACATGCCTGATTGCCTTGAACGAGGGTCACTGAGCTCACCATCAGATATTTGATTGATTTCTCCTTCGATGTTGTTATTATTAGCTCGACTCAGTGGCTTGATGGGAGGCGCCTTAGGTAGCCAAGGCGATGGTCTAGGTTTTGGGAAAGTCCCTGGAGGGACCACGTGAATTGCTGAAAATTAGGGTTGTCACGTAAGGATTGTATTGGTGTGAACGAAGGTATGCTATTTCGGAATATAAACACATTGATCTGTTTGACGCCAACACACTCGTTGATGACAGGTCAGTACATAGCAGAATCGCCTTTCAGGACCACCCCAATCCTCTCCCAGAACCAGAGATTATTGGCAAGCGATCTTCTCTTCGCAAGAATGCTGGACCGGCCTCCAACCCTTCTTCTTTACATATAGTTTACAGACTTCTAACTGGATAAAAAATAGGGTTTGATCACATGTCATAGGAAGACAGTAAAAAAACTCGGTCCTTTGGACAGATTATGCAGAATGGACCCTAGATTTGTGAACCTAAATGTGAATTAGTTTGCATTCTCTCCTGATTTTGTAAACTTACTCTTAAATTTGTGTCATTTACCTCGGTTTCGGTGTGGCCTTCTGTGCGAAGAACTTGTCGTTAAGGAAGCTAGTTAGCTTGTTTCCGTCTTTCGATGTATCGGTTCGTAACACAAAAACGAAATCAAAGACCTATATTTTAAACATCATTTTTTAATAAGGTTATTGAATTCTGCAAACAATCAGAGAAAACTTGAAGATTGTGGAATTTCTTGTAAGTGACAGTAAAGAAAATACTGTATTGGCTTCTGTAACCTATAGAACCTCATGACCTCGAACTTAGTGGCATTTCCGAGTACCGGTCTCAATGTCAAAAGTTTACAAACTTACTGGCAGTGCGGCTTTACGAAAAGTCTAGTTCTCATTAACTACAGACTGTCAAGTCTGGGTTTGTGGGTTCTACTCTCGGGCCGGCCGGTTTATGTTGTGGTGTCTATGGGAAAGCTACTGCACTCCTATTTCGCCACTTGACTCAGGTGTGAATGAATACCCGGTTCTAGGACTAAAGGCGCTGCACTGCGAAGACCAGCAGTGTATGTTATTATAAACAAATTTAGCTCCCAGAGTAAATAAAAGTCCTTTTTTTTGCACACCTCATAGCCAATGATTTTGTAGACTTCATCTCCCCTGAAATTTGATGAAGCTAGTCCTATCTGATTATCAAAAAAATATCTGTGCTATCAACATTAAAGAACTTATCTATTTTTGAGTTCGAATCTCTTACGGAAACTCATGGCAGAGGCAGATATACAGTGATGACATTTCCTGGTGTTAACGATCATACTGCCAGTTCCGACTGGATGATAAGAGATTAAGATGTAACAGGTTGGACGGATGAGGATGATAAGTGGTGTTAAGTGATAACAGGTTGGACAGATGAGGATGAATACTTCAATCAGTATTCAGATAAATAACTTTTGGAATGTTAAATTTTCGCTCTGGCCGCAGGCATGTTCCATACGTTAATCAACTTCTTGTGTTAACTACAGTAAACATTGCTCATATATTGGGAGGATCCCGCGGTTACCGCAGTGCGTTAACTAATGTAATGATTAGGTATACGGACACTGTGGCCGTATGCTTAATCAGTACGTTAATTAACGTACTGCGTTAACTACAGTGAATACTACTAATGTTTTGGGAGATTCCCGTGGTTACCGCAGTGCGTTAACTAACGTAAGGATTAGGTATACGGACACTGATCTTGCAACAACTTGTATAAGAGGGTCAAGTTATTACTATAGAGAATCAGTGGTAACTCACTAAATTATTGTCAGTACTGTATTGTTGTTGTTGTTGTTGTTTTTTGTTGTTAATTGGCCCCCTGTTTTCAAGTTTAACAAGTTCAACCCACACGAACCCGGTGAATGTCAGAACTGTATTGTTATTGTTGTTGTTCTTGTTATTATTATTATTATGATGTTATCGTTGAAATAGTAGTAGTAGATGTTGTTGTTGTTGCTGTTGTTGTTGTTGTTGTTGTTGTTGTTGTTGTTGTTGTTGTTGTTGTTACTGATTGGCTCCCTGTCTTCAAAGACCACAAGAACCTGCTTTCTCATACGGCTTAAACAGGCTGGAGTACTCGCTTTTACTACAGTCAACTCCTGACCTGAAGAGTCTCCGGCCGTAGATCGATCGTAGAGTAGCAAAGGAGCTGGTCGCTGACGCCTTCTTACCGTAAATAAACGATCGGACAAGAGAGACAGGACCGTTAAAACACCTTGAATTATTAATCGGGCATTAACCGTTACACAGTCAACTCGGATTAATGACAACTCTTCAGGAGCCAAAAAAAAACAAAACAGCAAAAAGTTGCGATTGAAGGGAGCTGAGATTATCCGGTGATTATTTTATTTAGATATACTGTACAACCTTTTGTTACGTGAAAAACATTGCGATTTAACGCAAGGTGCGATTATCCGGACTGCGATTAAGCGGAGTACCACGCAGAAAGCGCATCTGGGCCATCCATTTGTAATCAGAATACTTCACACTATAAACTCCTACACTGTATTTATTGTGGCTAACTTAAAGGGCCAGGAAACCATTCTGCTATAAAACGACTAAAAGAAGCAAATCCAAAGCGTCAAGTTTGAGAAATGCACAAAAATAAGTCATAGCAAATGTGGCATGCCACTGGACTTGGTTCCTTACAAATACAAACCACAGACAAACTGAAATCTGTTTTTATATTATATTATATTATATTATATTATATTATATTATATTATATTATATTATATTATATTATATTATATTATATTATATTATATTATATTATATNNGGCCCAAGCCATATTTACATCCCAAAAAAAAAAATCACAAAAAAAGTATGTTTTGCAAAAATGAACTGAGTGGTAGACATAAATTACTTCACTGATTCAGTATAAAGATTTAACTGAACTTAAATAAAAAGTTAAGTGGAGTTGCTCCCTTTTGTCATTTCACGGCTGCATTATGGGAGGACCATTAGCTGTGATAATGGGATGCAAAATTACGCATGTCCTCTTTGTGAAAGGCTAAGAGAGACACGGTCATGGTCAGTTAAAGGGCGAGATAAACACCAGTCTTTCTGATTCTTCAGCGGTTCGGAACATTCCACTGGTTAGAAGAGCGTGGGTGACAGAATCGGATGGAGAATGAAAGACCAACAAAGTGATAAGACAGATCTGTTCTATTAAGCCTGTATGTAATATTTAGTACCACACACATTATTTACCTTCATACGTTAACATCAATGTACAAAATACCTGTGTACCACAGACCCGTGGTAAGGGTTATCATACATACTTATATACCACGATAGGCGATCTGCATCAAAGAGAGGTCAAAATCTAAGTGCTGTCATCTTCACTCCGTCTCTACACATATCGCACCCCCTGTTCCCCTAACATTTTCCAAAATTATTCCCCATTTGCGTGATGGAATATAATGGCACAATTTCACGTGCGCAGCCCCCATCCCGTCCCTTAAGAAAGAAAAAGTAACAATATGCTTAATTTCAAAGTTAAAACTTCGACAATTCAAATCGTGTACAGTCGAAAAATGGTCCGTATAATCACACGAATATTGTTTGCATATGCTTCATACTTTAAATTTCAAATTTCTTGGTGTTATGGTTCTGTCACAACTGAAAAGTTAAAAAAATGTCTAAGAGCAGCATACGTCCTATATCCTTTTCTTCAGCACCTAGATCAATAACATTTGCGCCAACTATAGATTATTTCTGTCTGCTAATGTGCTTAAATTTCTATATCGTTTTTTCTGCACCTAGATCAATAACATTTGCACCAAATATAGATTATTTCTGTCTGCTAACGTGCTTAAAATTCTATCTCATTTTCTTGTTAACTGTTGAAGATATTAAACTTCGGCAAATGTTTTCATAGACTAGCTGCTATATACTGGAACAATTTAATATGAATGGCGATCTTGTTAATCCAGGTGTCCCAAATATTTATTTTTAAAGGCTGACCCGGGATATAAAAGGATGGGAAAGAGGCATGATGCGATACTTCACTAATTTGAATTCAAACGCACAAATCCAATTAGGTATTTTCAGCTCCATCACGTGACCTAGGAAATCTTGCTCACACGTTGGTTTGTTTACATGCTCTGCTCATGTATGATTACTCGTCATTTATCAAAATATCCTAGCAATCCCTAGATCACGCGGTGTAACTGATCCGTCTGAAAATACCTCATTCACATTGGAGCACTATCATTCTGAATCTCAGAATCTCACAAATATAACATTTCATACTGCACAAAAACTTCTCAGATCGCTTTACTCTTCCTCTGAACATCGCAGTAAAGAAAACTGATATCACACCGACTAGTATTTGAAATATCAAGGCAAATCCATCTGGTTAAGGCAGTGTCCACAACCATCTGAACATCGCAGTAAAGAAAACTGATATCACACCGACTAGTATTTGAAATATCAAGGCAAATCCATCTGGTTGAGGCAGTGTCCACAGCCATCAGAACATCGCAGTAAAGAAAACTGATATCACACCGACTAGTATTTGAAATATCAAGGCAAATCCACCTGGTTGAGACAGTGTCCACAGCCATCTGAACATCGCAGTAAAGAAAACTGATATCACACCGACTAGTATTTGAAATATCAAGACAAACCCATCTGGTCGAGGCAGTGTCCACAGCCACATGTAAGCAGGACTTGTCTTCCGACTGTAATGACCAGATGGCTCAGCTCTAACATTTAACTCACGCACACAAGCCTCCACAGCTTTATGAAAAACAACACGATACAGTTTACATTCATCAACACAAAAAAAATGCTCCCTTTTTTTTTTCACTCACATCTGTTACATGTACGGAATGTACCAAATGTGTTACACGCTCTCTCGGCAATTTATCATCCTGAAAGAAAAAACAAAAAACATGGAGCGTGTAATTTATTTCAGCATCTGCTCGTCGCGGAGTCGGTTTGGGTCTCAAAATGCATGGAAAGAGGAGGAGAAAAATTTAAGTCGGTCAGAATGATTTGAGAATGCCCACATTGCCCAGTGCTTGGTTTAGAGTCAGGGGTAGGTTAGGGTTAAGGAAGAGAAAGCACCACTGGGACAGTCCTTAGACATTATCATTATTATTATCTACGAACTCAATCATGTGTGCTTTCTCATTTCCTAACCCTGTCTTTAACTCTATTTCAAGCACAGGGTGAAAGGAGAGAATCCTTAGATAAAGGGGAGAGAGCAATGAGTCTCCATTTTTAAAACTCGAAGATCAGCAGGTTGAACTTTGGTGCTGTTTTGTCAGAGGATTAGTAAGAGGAGAAAAAGATCGCTGGTGCTGCATCTGATAGCCATTTTGTCAAAGGGTTAATAAAGAGATGAAAGACCGATTGCGTTGCCCTGGCTGCCATTTTGTCAGAAAAGTGAAGGAGCAAGTAGGAAAATCTAAAAGAGAACTCTAGACGGTGCTACTTAAGTTCAACCTACGAGCGTACATTATCACTGTAGTTGTAGCTGAGTATAATTTGTATACCGAATACTTTGGTATGTTTATGTTCATTTATTGTGAATGAAATTACAACAGGTGATGTAAACAGTCCATAAAAAATGTTGTTGAAACAATTTGTTAATAATGAAAATCTGAAAGGAAAGAAGCATCTGTCACCTCACCTCGACCTTTCTCAACATAAGGTGTTGCTTTATAATTTTGCTGACAAATAAAAACCTAAAGTGAGGAAGCATCCACCATCTCCCTCTCTACCTCCTGCAGTCACCTCAACGTCTCCCTCCTCCTCTCCTCCCCTCTCACCCTACTCATCCTGCCACCTTGTTATTACAATTACTGTCTTTCAGTTCTGCAGTATAGTCCAGCCTCTGGAAGGCAACATCTGATTCAAACTGTAACTTAATTATCAACATCCGGTGTCAGAAGTTCTTCAACCTGCTCCAGAAAGACACGTTTTCATTAACAGGGCTCCAGGCAGTCTACTATAATATTTAATATGCTCAAAAAGTTAGAAAGCTTAACATGAACATCAAAGAACGTGTGAAGTTTTTCCTTGCTGTTTTATGTTCAAGTTTCCCAGGGATCAGAACATATGTCGAGAAGCAAGATCTAGAGATAGAATCTGTAACATGAAACTCTCTTCAAGGGTCATTCTATGAAACGCCCCATCGGAAACCTTTATATTGTAGCTTCACGTGGATTGTACGAGGTGCGATCCAAAAGTCCCGTGACTGTGCCAATAAATGCTCATAGATTTACCCTAAGTATTACATTCCTTCATCGCATTTGAAGTAGTTTAACTGGGAGTCAGTACAGTGTTTCTAGCGCCGCTGCCAAGTTTAAAGGCTCTTCTGAAAATCTTTATGTGTCCGTCGCGCACCATCTGGGACTCGGCTAATAAATTTTCTACAGTCTTCAGCAGAATTTGCATCACTACAAACTGTAAGAAGTCACACTCGTATATTTATACACTGACATGTTCACATCTATAGGGTGCAGCAAGATTGCAGAATAGTTACTGCGCTAACCCTAAAGATCTAGGAGTCGTAGGCTCGATTCCTGAACTGGCTATGCTGTGAAGCCTTGTCCCATTTGAGAAACGGCTACAGGGAAAATTTATTGCCAGATGGCTAGTGATCATCTCCTATGAAATGACATTAGCACTGCTGGCTCCCCGGAGAAAGTTACTGAGTAATATGGCCGGCTAGGAAAGTACAATACTGAACCTGGTCTGGCGATCAGCGCCATACTGGGCTCACTAATGATGGGAATGAGATTCCGTTACGGTCATTTATAAAGTATATCTTGTATTTGAGATTTCGCACCACGACCATCGTTACGTAGAAATGCAGCTGCCACTCTGACTGCCTTTCTCATTTCCCTAATAACATAAAACATACGAAAATACTGTATGAGACGGCGGAAACCGAGGTAGTGGGTTTTCAAAGGATTTCTCGCCCAGTTTACACACAGCAATGCCCTTTCTCCTTTCGGACCACAAGAAATTCCCACGTCCACGATTAACTAACACTAACAAAAGAAACAAAAGGGAAAAGGCTTTCCCCAGTCCTCTTTCTAGAAATGCAAGCCCTTATATTGCGATCACTTTTCAAATAAAATTGCTTTCATGATTTTTGAGGTACCAAAAATAGTGATCCATCATATTATATAAGTTCGATTTATTTTTCATTGCAAATCAAAAAAGGGGGGGGGGGCATATTTCCGTGGAATGACTCTCGTATTAAGAGAGATTACCCCAAGGAGAGACTAGAATCACACACATTAAAGACGCTTTTAAGTGTAATTTAAACAGGCTTTGGTCTGACATCACTGGAACAGCGTTCATTTTCTTGGATTTTCAGTGAAGACTTCACACGCGTGACTCAAATCTGTGCAAAGACGAAAGGAAAGATGAAAAGGGAAGGATTAGACAAACTCTGAGAGATGAAAAGAGATAGCGATGGAGAGAGAGAGAGAGAGAGAGAGAGAGAGAGAGAGAGAGAGAGAGAGAGAGAGAGAGAGAGAGAGAAAGAGAGAGAGAAAGACAGAGAAAGAGAGAATGACAATGCAAAGTCTAGTAAGGGGCGGGGAGGAACGGGGCCTGCTCCCAATTTTCAAAGATCCTATGACGTTACATCAGTATCCACTTTTTGTTACGTAAATCCCAGGCTGCCTTTGTGTGGGAGAGAGTGGAATGATGCATTCAAACGAGGATAGAAACCAGATAAACTTAATCTTATTGTGCTGATGGAGACACTTGAAAAGAAAATTGGTCTCTGATCCCTTTCCAGAACCTGAATAAATGAGTGTCAGCACATGAAACCGACCTTTTACCTGGTATTTCAGTTTAAAGGTTCGTTTTCTCCCAGGTCTGTTACAACCAGAAAAAAAATTAAAACAGAGATCTAGTTATCCTCTAAAACATGATAAGTTTGGTGAAATGGATTAAACGAGTATACCACGTAGCATAAACAAACAAACAAAAAAAAATTCCTTAAGTCCAGTAACTTTAAGAGTTAAAGAAAATCTCGTATATAATTTTAAGCGCAGCAAAAGATAAAAATAAGTACAGAAAAAAATCCTCTAAAACATGATAATTTCGGTGAAATGGACTAAACGAATATACTATGTGCCCCCCCCCCCNCCCCCTTAAAAGAAAACCGCTTTACTGAAATTAAATTCCAGTAACTTTAAGAGTTAAAGAAAATCTAGTATATAATTTTAAGCACAGTCACAGAATGTGATCGATAATTGCTTCAGCTTTCATTGATCCGTGTGCTGCACTTTTGCTATAGCAAGAACATTTAAAACACAAGTCAAAATGTGACGTGCCGAAACCAATGTGTTAGGCTGCAATGGGGCATGCTTTTGGTAGATATTATGTTTTTAACTTTCTAGACATGAAGCCCCTAGGGTCCAGCCACCAGTTGGCAATATTCAAGCGCCACCTCACACGCTGGTATGCGAATTTATGCGACCTACGCGCCTAGTGTAGTGTGGTAAAGGTGAGAACTGTTCGGCCGTAGGATTACAAGAGTTAATATTTCAATTAAGACATAACCCCAGCACTACAGTCTTGAAATTTAGAGTATAATTAACGAACAAAATTCATCTGCTAACATGGTAAAATTTCAGCAGCGTGTAGAAATACTAGATTATTAACCATTGCCATGAAGTAGTTTTTATGCAAATCGACACATATTATATGCTTATGAAGGAGCACAAGGAATTAGATTCCGCCAGGCGCTGAAGGAAACCGAATCAGAGCTACGTTTGTTTGGTCCCCCCAGACACGCAAAAGTGTCTTTTCAACCTGTGAACGGTATCTTGGAGATTCTAAGCAACGGAAGTATCCATCTCTAGGCAAGCCTAGATGGTTGCGACTGGGGTGGAAGCGCTAGAAAGGAGTGCGCTGACTTACGAGTTGTATTTGCTATACTTATATTATCCCTGCCTTATTTATTAGCATACATGCCATTGCTGATTCTTGCTACATTCTTATCCTACACAAGGCCGTTAATGAAAATTGCCACTAACAAATTTGCAACCGTAGATAGTGGCCGTCATTTTGCCAAGCTCCATCTCCCATTGTACGCAAAAGATTCCAATCTTCTAGCCGGTCTCTAGATGCAGCGCACACTTTCCGGCTGCGGCTACCCTAGAGAATAGTAAGGCGATGCTACATTAGCCAAAACAGCAACTAGCTTGCTCTTTTACGCCCACCTATGATCTGGTCAATGTTGTTTCTCTCTGGGCTGTATCTGAGTTATTAGATCTGGATCACGTTGACTCTGTTGTCTTCAGTTTAAACCACAGAAGAGCCCGGGGCCAGTATGTCACTCGCAACTCAATATCCTTTGCACTTTGCGAACTTGGAAATCAATATTTCACCAAGCCGAGTATCAGATTCCCAATGCAATTGTTCTCCGAGGTTGCGACAAGTCTGTGATGCTGAATCTCTCTAACACTGGCTAATGTCTGTTCCCTCGTTACACTTGTTGTGAAAAGTCGTATACATTACACAAAATTGTCTTAAAAAGAATTAAGGACCTCAACCTTCCCGATCTGGAATCCCCCGTGATCTCGTGGCAAACCTCCGATCTTGAGTTATATATTGTATATTCAATATAACCTTTCTATATAGAATATCTCGTTATCTTCTATTCAGTGCGATCTCATTGCAAAGCTTCAGTCCCCAGCTCTATATTTCTATAACAATGCAAAATAATCTTACGGTCTAGATTACCCCATGATGTGGATTCCTGCCATCGTGTTGCAAATTTCAGTCCCTAGCTTTATATTTCTGTATTCCAATAATCTTACAATCTGGGGTACCTCATGATCTTGAATTCAGTGCGACCTCGTAGCAAAGCTTCAGTCCCGAGCTCTATATTTCTAACCTTAAGATCTAGAATACCTCATGATCTTAGTTTTAAGCTCTACATTCCTATTTTTATAATTATGAGCTTACGATCTAGAATACCCTGTATTCTTGAATTCATTGCGATCTCGTAGTAAAGCTCCGATCCTGAAATCTGTATTTTTAAATTCAATTTACATTGCCTTTAGAATACCTCAGAACATCTCCTATATCTAGCAAAGCTTCAGTCACGAGCTCTATAGTTCTATATTCAATAATATTTACCTCAGATCTAAAATTCAATGCATTCTTGAAAGAAAGCTCCGGTTCCCAGCTCAACATTTGAATATCAAATGTATCAGGAGATCAAATACATCTGGAGATCAAATATATCTGGAGATCAAATGTATCTGGAGATCAAATGTATCTAGAGATCAAATGTATCTGGAGATCAAATGTATCTGGAGATCAAATGTATCTGGAGATGTATCTGGAGATCAAATGTATCTGGAGATCTCGAATTTTCAAGCTGATCCCCTGAAAAGTTCAGATCGTCAGATTCTACTGTAGGTTGCATTTAGATGGGGGATGGGGCGAGAGGGGTGTGTTTGTGGGGNNNGGGTTGAGGAGGGAGGTGCGGCATTAAAGTTTATCCTGCATGCATTACAGGTCGATTAGCATGCATCAGAATTGAATTGTTTTCCTGAGATCGAGAGATTCTGGAAATTACACGTTAGCGATCAACGCATGTTTGAACAAAGTATACTAAGGCGCTTTCTCCATTGTTATGGAGACAAAAGGAAGAAAACAAGCTTTGATTTCACTCTATCCGATATTCAGTCAGAGGTGTGATTGAGGGAACTTCCATGATGATAAATCCCTCGTTGAGTCTAATGCTGGTGAATCATTCGGATCTTGTTATGTGCACATATAAAAGAGAGAGAGAGAGAGAGAGAGAGAGAGAGAGAGAGAGAGAGAGAGAGAGAGAAAGAGAGAGACAGACAAACAGACAGACAGACAGACCGAGTCACACACACAGATATACATACACATGCACACACACATACAAACACACACACAAACAAACACACACACACACACACACACACACACACACGCACGCACACAGAGAGAGACAGAGAGAGAAAGAGAGAAACGCACCTTGTCCACCAAAGGCATGGCCCACACACGTGAAGTCGCATAAAAATGGGAATCTCTGCTATTCAGAGTTCTGATTCTATACCCTGCTGTACTTTAACAAATAATTCCGTTATGGGACTCATTGAATCTCTGATGTTTCAAGGTCGCTGGGATTCTAAACGTAATAATTATTTCGCTGAATTATTAATAACGTTGTCTGCGTTAATGCTACTGATTTCGATTAGTCGCAAACCACTCAGAGAGCACGTAACGGTTAAACGCATTTTTTATTCTATAAAGCACAGAATAGTTTCTGCATTAAAGTAAAAAACAATCACTGACGTCCAATCACTCCCTAACTCCTCTTCGTCCTTTTCCCTTTCCGATAAATCAGAACTACAGTCTATTTACAAAATCCATTTCATCATATTACATTTCAGTTAACAAAAAGTTTTACATTAAAGCCATTTGGAAACCATAACTCCATCTGATCTCGCAGCCTTATAAATTATGCTCCAGCAAAGTTGCGAGAAAGCGGCCTCTGTTAAATGTTTCCTTGCTTCTACAAAGTTGTCATTATGAGGATTATGCGGGGCCTATCTTCTGTACTACATTATGCATACAGGTGGTGTCTGATCCACATGCTGTGCCCCGTGAAAATCCGAAAGAAGCCACTTTATACGTGCGATGATAAATTGTTGTAACACCATGTGTATAATCGGTTTAATCGACAGCAAGCAAATAAATAACGTGTATATATGATACCAGAGAAGCAGACCGATCTAACCAGTATAGATTCACTTTCGAAATAATTGCATTTAAAGTTTTGTGCGCTTCAGATTTTTCAAACAATTGTGGGAAAGATCGGTCTGCTTCTCAGGTATCTATTTGTCGTGGAGCTTTCATTGTAAAAGAAATATCGATGGACGATGTCCCCCCCCCCCCCCCCCCCCCCCCCCCCCCCCCCCCNGCCCGCATGCAAAAAATCACAACTTCTTTTTTTCGTGGAATAGACATAATCATTTGAGACAGTCTCTCGAAATACGTCTTACTTATTAAAATATGTCGGTTTGAGTTAATTTTAGCTGTAGCTTTGAATCTGTCAGATGATAAGTAGAACTACTAAAAATTTTTAGTTAATATTTTGCACAGGGTGTGACATTAATTATTGTGGCTAAATTTTTTAATTTCTTGAATTCAAAAAAAAAAGGGGGGGGGGGNGGGGGGGGGGGGAAGGATATACATAACATGATCTGAGCCCAAAGTTCTTTTACTAACAAAATATAAGAAAGGATACAGGGTGAGTTTGTACTTCTGGGCAACCCTTACCAACTTCATTCTCATTTCGTGATGCCGTGTCTCATACAATTTTCTTTCCCAATGCTAATTAGCCACCGAAGCGGAAAATAACCCGGCTGTGGTAATTAGATGAATCATAATATTGATTTTCTGGTAAGTCTACATAATATTATGGTGCCAGCTGGCCAGTGATATGAAATGTTTCAAAGAGTAGGTCACAGTCCGTTACAATGCGTATATGTTTCAAAGCTTTTGGTGTATTATGCGATATTAACACCACCTTGGAGTTATGAACGTGTCAGTAGAGTCCAACATACATAAAGCATATTCAATTCCAAATATTGAAATTTGGCAAATTGGCCATGAGGATTTGGGGGTTGGGGGGGNNGGGTGGGGGGGAGTGGAGGGATTGGATTTGAATTTCAAACACTTAGATAAATGCTAGTACTTTTGTAAACTCAGCATAAATGCGGTTTTACCAGTCAAGCATAAACTATGTGGTTGTTGCTAGATTCTAGATAGGTATGGTTATCCTGTTTGCTGTGTGAAAAATACTTTATCTGAGTCAATAATTGGAGGAAGAGTTAATTAATGTATGGGGAAGGTATTTTCGACACGGTATCCTTTGATAATGTAGTGAAGAACGTAAAAGCTTATATAGCCAAAAGACAAAAATAATGTTAGCTTCAAACTTTAAAGAGATGTCGAGCTGGTATACTGTAGGTTGAACTACGTGGATGCCATTTTGTTTGAGATTCAAGGGGAAATAACACAACATTATACAGTTATGTCACTCCCACCGTGAATGACCATTTTGTCAAAGCTGCATGAGTAAGTAAGTGATTGATTAAGTGGTAAGACTTGCGAACAGACTTAAACTGATGCTCAGCCTGTATTAAATATTAGTCCAACTCTGCGCTAAGCAGCGTTTTTCCCTTTTTACTTCTCGAAGTCCTTTTATACTCCTTATGTTTGATTACTTTCTATTGCTCGATTTCAACAACAAAACAATATGATAACAAACGACACCACTACCACCACTAGCAACAGAAATACAATCAACAACAACAACAGCAACAACATCGATAACAACAACAACAACAACAATAGCATTACATATACAGCAAGACAACAACAACAAGTCGTGGATTAGGTTAAAGTCAATCAATTTATTAGAAAATGTTCACTTTGGCTTTATTTATCTCTATGAAAGGTTGTCTTAACTTTAATTCTTACCCTCACCTAGTCTTCATCTGTACGATAGTCGATGCAGCATACAATGAGATAGAACCCTATGTATTCCTGCTTCGTAGTCCGTCTCTAACATGTTGATTACTTACAGTCAGCGAATCTCGTTATATCTAATACTATAATATCACTTTGCAAGCTCGAACGTTATGCAGCCTTTTGAAGTCAGCTCGTTATAATGCTTTGATCCCGGTTTATGTAGTGTCTTAGAATCAGCCACATAAGTCTTATTATGCTTTGACCGCGAACAAAAAGCTAACCGACTTGAAATACTGTTCCTCATCTCAGCAAGCTATATCTAGTGAGAGATGTCTGGCTTAACCAAGACATGAGATTCTGGCAAGGCATTCCACATTCCACATCAACTAATCTACGTCACTCCATTAATGTCTAGAAAACTGCGTCACCACTACGCGTTACATTCAAGTCATCAAGGGAGATTATTCACACTTAATGTGTTTTTATTGAGTATGCACCAACAGGCAATAGTTTGTAACTACTCTCCACGGTAAAGTATAATATAGTCACTGGGAATACCCGATTTTCATATATTCAAGAGTGATAGTGTATTAAAGGAGCAAACCGTCTCGCAATGCGTGCTTCTGTCTAAACCTCGGTTAGGGTTAGTCCATCAAACAAAAACACTGACGAGGCTTTCCCATATCCTATGGAATTCGAGTTCATGAGGTCATTTTGAATGTAATCAGGATATTCGACTTTCACTCTAAACAGTCGACATCTTTGAGAAAAACATGAAAGGCAATGAAAAGGAAGTAAACAACATTAACGAATCTTCGCTTCAGGTTGCCGCTTGGATGTTAAACAGAAACAGGCAGGTGATGGCCGCTCATCTATTTATTATCTCCGAAAACACAAGCTACATGTAGACTTTATATACATTATCATTAATTAGGGCGCAGGCCACCTGCTTTTTATTATAATTCCTGTATCCGCCTTCATTACTTGACGTAGCATGCATGAAAAACATTCCTCATAAAAACTGAGTACGTGAAGCAAGGCGAAGATTATTATGTATATCAACAAGGTACATCTCGAGCGTTTTATCACAATCCCTGACAGTGAGAATGCCTATAAAATGATATGCAAGAAAAGAGCCCTGTGATAACTGGTGGGTGAAATATACCGTAAATACAATCAAGCTTTCTCTGTTAATTATAACATCATGGGAGAAGGTAAGAAAAAATGGTGGTGGGAGGGGGAGGTTGAGGAGGGAGAGATTGCAGTTAAGCGAAGGGTGAAATATCTGACATTGTCAGACTAGCACGGTTTGTTTTCGATGATCTCTAACTTAAAAAAAAAATGCTGTTCAATGAAAACGGTTAATTTATTATTTGAAAATAGTTCTGTTATGGGCCTTGACAGTGGGATGTCTTATTGGAAGATTTCTACAACAGGACAACGCTATAATCATCAGAGAACAACAATTTATGAGTTTCCTAATATGACGTTGCTATTTAAGCGGAAAGTTTCATTAAACGGAGTGCAATCAAACGAACGAAGTCTACAGTATTCGGCGATGCGTTCTAAGCAAAACTAAATCGTATCGGTTTGTACAATCACTGACGTCACCAGTTGCGTCCCCTTGTTGACCCGAGATGACATCACGAAGCCCGCTGACTTTATCTTGGCATGACCTCAGAATCCGATATCGTTAAGGTCTGTTCACGGTGAGTCTATTCATTTTCAAATCTCCGGACCGTTTCCAGCAGACAAAGCTAAATTGGATTGTAGCGGATTCAACGACCATTGTCTGGCGCTTAGAGGGAGATTGTTTGGAGTGCGTTCATCTGATCAAAAACAAAACAAGACGGAAGCATGAGGATCAGTAGTTGATGAGGGATCTGAAAAAAAAAACAACGAAAAAGAAAATTCCAGACAAAATAGAAAGAAGACCGCAGTTCCACTGCTGTTTTACAGGGTCCCAAGGCAGCTGATATTTCGCTCCCGAATGTCGAATTCCACACCAGCGGCGTAGATAAGTTCAACATGGAGGGTGATGGACTGTGCCCCTACACTACAAGTATATCATTATCTTTCGGGTTCCTCACCATTTCAGCCTCATCCCCAAGTCGGATGTACCTCGTAGAGTCATTTTATAAGTGTCTGCCTCTCAAAAAAATCACTGAGCTTTTGGCCCGCTTTGCCCGTGGCCCTATCAGTAATTATCTCTTTGTGACGCCGCTGATTTGACATCCAATCCACCTTCTAATGGGATTGTCATGATCAAGCCTCTTGAAATGTATTGCCTTCGGCTCTCTCATACCCTAAAAATGACGCATTGCGACAACAGCATCTCTAGTTCCCTTCAAAACTGCATACTTTAAAAACAAAATTTATGGACCTGTGTCTAGATTGACCCATACGTGACGTTAATCTCCGAATAGGGCAACCGCTTTTCGAAACTAAAAAACACCAACCAACCAAGCAACTAGCCAGCCATCCAGATAGCCAACCATTGATCCAGTCAGCCAGCCAGCCAGCCAGCCAACCAACCAACCAACCAACCAATCAACCAGCCAGCCAACCATCAACCAACCAACCAACCAGCCAGCCAACCAGCTAACCAACCAACCAACCAACCAACCAACCAACAGACCAACCAACCAATCAACTGGATCTGTTATGTAATGACACAGCGACGCCGAGAATAAAAGAGTTGCGCTAGGTATTGAGTCTGAGACAGAGACCTAATACCTATTAGCAACGGGACTGGCTAGGCTGCAGCCCGAAGCCCACGATCACATTACGCCCAATAAAATTTGGAACGTCTGGAAATTTGAAAAAAAAAAAAGAGAAAAGAGAGAAAATGCCCCGGCAAACAAAATACAAAAAACAACCACTAAAACTCTGTCCACAAACTCCAATATGCTTTCTGAGACCTCTATGCATCGCATAGAGAACTTCATGTTTATTGTGCCGCGTGCCCTCTCCCGCCTCCTCCCCCCACACATTTTTTTTTTTAACTGAATTTTGATGTCTGATAATTTCAGTAAATCAAATTTCATGCAGATGAAATTAGGCACAGATGGACATAATCTGCCAATGCTGCAAATTACAAAATATCTAAGTGCTATGATTATGTCATAACCGAAAAATCAATAGCATGTATCTAATAATTGACGTGTGAGTCTAGCATATTGGCTCCTGCGAGTTATTTTAGGACGCAGTTTTTTAATGTTTTGTTGTTTTTTTTTAATGGTCAGAAGAATAGCACCTAGATCAATGAAACTTGCTACAGTTTTGGCAGCCACCCAGTATATTTTATAGAAACTACTTTAAGAACACTGCGGTTTACTCCGGTTAATCGCAATTCCGATAACCACATCTTCCGCTTAATCGTAAAATGTTCCACATGACGAAGTGCTATATTGCTACATAAAAGTCGCCGCGTAATCGCAAATTGTATCTGTGCTCCCGAGGAGCTGCCATAAAAGTGGAGCTAGCTGTATCCTGTGAATCAGGGTAGGACCTGGACAGCTTGAATTTCAGGGCACTAGTCCAGACCTTTGACTTTATATGATGTTCGAGTTCGTGTGCAACATTTGATACAGAGAACAGAGGACTCAAGAACAGGGCATGACTGGGAGAAAACTGATGTTGGAGTTTGAGTATGCATGGTTTGAGATCATGTGGTTTACTATATTATATATTACTATATTATACATTAACTAAGATATTACTATACTACATATTAACTAAGAAGAGCAGGAATAACAGCTAGAGTAGTGGCTGTGGAAATAGGGGCAAAGAGTCTGGTGAATACCTCAGTCTATGATCTGCTCAAGTTGCTCGGAATATGAGGACGGATGCGATCGCGTACCCTGAAGGATCTGGCAAAGACGGCGGAGAAGAGCTCAGGATGGGTATGGACCAAACGTAGCGGACAGAGGAGTATTGCATAGTAAGTTTGAAGATACTAAAACTTCAACTTTTATTATGGCTTCGCGGTGGCAATGAGGACATGCAGCAAGGAATTAAGAAACTGGAGATTGCAGGTTCAAGTCCCTCCCGAGACAGGGAAAAGAACCAATAGGTGGACACTT
This sequence comes from Ellobium chinense, assembly GCA_033807755.1. Classification (NCBI taxonomy): domain Eukaryota; kingdom Metazoa; phylum Mollusca; class Gastropoda; order Ellobiida; family Ellobiidae; genus Ellobium; species Ellobium chinense. The sequence goes on from JAWQUT010000059.1 coordinate 869,586, forward strand.
TGCAGTCATGACCCAAGTGTGGCCCAGCCCCTTTAGCGTGTCAGGAAGTCCAAAGGTCGAAACACTTAGTATTCGGGGGTATTTTCCTCTGACGACTTTTTTGGCCTCGCTCTTCGAGTAAAAGAATTTCCTGTTCATAATTATGTATTCCCCTGGTAAATCATCGTAGTGTAAGTTCCCCATCCCCCTGCCCCTCCTCTAAGTCAAATCATCCCCACCCTCATTCCCATCCTTCACCATCACAAAGGTCCGCTCATAACTGCTGACATTGTATGTATCTCAAAAACATGATATAACTGGCCACTAAGTAAGTTTATGCTTGTATAGAGACAAATCGGACCGAACAGTTGTTACCAGATCCAAGATGGTTACACAGATGATGTTATGTTTAGGTAATGGAGTCATCACTTGTACCTTTGGGACGCCGTCTTAGGCACTGCTCTTGACGGCATACACAATAATATTAAGTTTATGTGTGTGTGTCATAAACAGAAAGTAATGGTTACTTAGTTAATGCTTGTTTGTAACCCAACCTGTCTAAACATTTATGACCATATCCAAGGCGGATACAGAGGCGGGTTCCACTTTGATGTTATGGTGAGATAATGGAGTCATCAGTTGCGCCTCCGTTACGCTATCGTAGGCTCCTCCCTTGACAGTATACATGTATATTATGTCTGTGTATGAGTGCATGTCATAAACACATATTGTAACCCAGCCTGCCTAAACGTTTATGACCGGTTACAAAGGCGGATTCCACTTTGATGTTATGGTGAGATAATGGAGCCATCAGCTGTGCCTCTCACACGCTATCGTAGGCTCCGCCCTTGATAGTATACATGTATATTATGCGTGTGTATGAGTGCATGTAATAAACACACAATATTGGCCTAATAGTTTATGCTTGTTTGTAACCCAACCTGTCTTTTAATGTTAATGACTACATCCAAGGCTGCTATAGAGGCGGGTTCCACTTTGATGTTATGGTGAGATAATGGAGCTAACAGTAAGGCTGGATGATAAACATCAGGAAAGTGGTAATCTAGCCGCTGAACAAAGGAAGCTATCGGATTTTACAGTCGGGAGTCAGAGGCGTAATTTCCTTCGATCCCTAGTCCCCCCCAGTGGCAGTGCGGTAAAACGGGGAGAGTGCGAGGGTCTGGGAAGTTTCTTAAGCCAAACACAGTTGGACCTGTGAAAGTGGATCAAATAACAATTATGAAATTATCGGACTGCTAATAAGTGAATGCCTGAAAGCTCTCATTGCAAAAAAAACTTTTATACAGAGTTGTATAATAATTATGATTTACGACCACCCGATGGGTAGTCGAAACAGCTGAATTCACGATTTTAATGGTTGCAGGAGTCTAGATTGGTCAAAAAATAACTGGAC